>OX463788.1:13389423-13651923 GCA_949825025.1 Siphlonurus alternatus
GTTTCTTTATGATTATTCTTTGTTGTGCCGTTTCCCCCTCGTATTCAAAAGTCCGCGGGGAAAGCAATGGTAGGTGATTGGCTGATTTTTTTTCAGAATGTTAGGGTCAATATCAGTGCATAAGTGTCGTAAAATGGTCATTATTGACGTGAAATTTGGAGTCGATTTACATTTTATTTAATGATTTATTGTATTTTTCACAGATATCATTGGCAAATATTGCATTTTTTTCCATTTACTTGACATTTCAATCTATCAAATAAAATAATTGTCAAAAGTATCACAATCGTCATATCGCAGAAAATAAATAGTTTTTGGTATGCTACTACCATGTTAAATAGGTGCTTTTTGCCTACATTCACGTGACGTCATGTTTTTGTGACGTATGGTGAAAGACCCGTATAATATGCCGCCAGTTAGTTGCGTAGTGCGCATGCGCGAAACACTGCCTTGTCCCGATTCGAGACAAGGGTCTCTTGTCTTTAGCAACGTCCAGTCAAAACCACATCCCCTCTTTTTCCACTTCTTAATTCTTACTTTTGCTTGATCGTATCGTGGCATTCGTGGCTACTGGCTACACTACAGTATAACAGATCTTAGTTTACCACTAAACAGCTCAGTAGACTAGACGGCGCCAGATATATCAGCCAATGAAAAGGTGGCCAGCTGACATTTTAGCCTTTTCATTGGCTGATATATCTGGCGCCGTCTAGTCTACTGAGCTGTTTAGTGGTAAACTAAGATCTGTTATACTGTAGCACGCTAGCAATTAAGTAGCAAGCTGACTTTTCCCTTTCGATCCCCAGCCCATTTTCATCATGATCATCATGTTTCCTTTTTTTTTTCCTTGATTATTTTATAATCAGCTGATTATGTCGATCGAAAGGATGTTTTGACCGGATTGATCTCAGACCTCAGTTAATTTTTTATTCTTAAGCTTATTTATATTAAGATCTCGATCCCTTGAAATGAACAAGACTTGTAGAGAACTTGAATGCAAACCATAAGCGATTAATTAATTAAAAGTTTTAGATCATTCTCGAAATGTTAAATTATTATCTCATTCTCTATCATCGTGTCTCATTCCATCGCATTCCATGAATTCCATCCCAGTAGAAGTAGTAGAACTGACAGAAACTTATTTTGATTACGTATAGAACGTACGTACACTAGCTAATATAGTAACTGAGGTATTTTATACTGAGGTCAATCGTGAAGTTTCGGAAGTTTGAACCTCTGAACTGATGATTTCAGCATCAGGACCCCGCTCAGGCCATCAAATTTCTGGCCATAAGACACGGAGGTCTCTAAAAGAGTCTCTGAGCCAGGTCAATCACGGTCAAAACCAGGTTCGGGTATGAATTTTGTACTTTTCAAATTATACCGGGTTTAAGTATGACACCGTATGCAGAGCGTACTTGAGTAGGAGGCCAAAACCCAGCCGGCGCGATCGTCATCTGTCGAGACATTAGCCGTCCGGAATTTAAAAAATAACATGCAATGTAATCGGGAGGAAATATTTTTTTTTAAATATTTACTTGATATTAATGAAGGTGTCTTGCAGTGCGATAATACTTCAATGTAGTCTCCCGTTTGCTAATTATTTTATTTAGTTCATAAATATCATACTTCTTGAGAAATAAGACGGTAAAGTTAGGGCGGGAACTTGGTTCTATCTTCCAAGCTTTAGTAATGTATCATGACGTCACGAAATATTGAAATTACAAAAGTACTTGAATCAACTTTCATACATTATTTTCGATGTAGTAAATAACTTTACTTGATATATACAAAGTATAGAAAATGCAATTAAGTAAAGTGAAAGTCACTCGCTATGAAGAAAGGCTTTCAATGTTCATATGACGTCATCGCCAGTAAACTGACTTTTATTACTTCGCGCATGCCGGCGCATGCGCAGATGTAACAGAAGTAGCAGAAGTCGGGTTCATAAAAGTTTAATTTAAGTGTATTAATATTGTTTTTGCGTGAAAAAAAAGGTTGTCCAGTAAGATTAAACTATATTAGAGTTAAACTTGTTTCATTTTGAAAACTCTAGCATACAGCGTAATTGTCGTAAACCGCGACCAAAGTTAAGCCCTCTCCCATTTGATTACACGCAAACCTGCTGCTCAGTAGGACGGCTATTGAAAAGTGGGCGCGGTCGTGTTGTGGCCTTCTACTCAAGTTCGCTCTGCCGTATGACAGGCCTGAATGACCGGAATGACAGCGCAAACCGCAAAGGCGCAAAAGAATTTGTAGACTTCTTTTGCCTGCGCGATCAAAAGTGCGCAGAGATTGGCAGACTGCTGGCAGCCTTGCGTGTCTCTTCCTCGTGTTCTAAAGCCAAAGATAATTTTACCGGCTTTTTATATTCGAAATTTGTGTTTGTGGCTATAGTTACATATCACAAGTAAGTCAATGTTTAGTTTCAGTAAAATTTTAGTCCAGTAAAACTAATCATTTCCTGAACTTTGGCACATGCTTGTTGTCATGCAACCTCTGGCAATGAGGTCATTATCTCAGTCAGTTGAAGCAAATTTTGCAATTAGGCAGTTGCGACCTCGATAATATATTTAATCTATTTTACTGGACAGTAAAAGTAGCTCTGGGATAATAATAGAACTGTTAATTATAAGTACTGTACAATATATAGCTTATGCATACCAGTTAAGCATCGCAGTATGAATATCATATGCATAATTTTGCATACTGTGCTGTATCATATCATACTGTGTAGAGTATGCATATGCCATACTGTAATTCATTCTAAATAGGTGCTTACGTATTCATAAATAAATCATACATACATATGATGGCACCAGAGCGAACTAAATTGAATACAGTCTTATACAGAGTGTCTCGCATTTATGCATATGCATATCATGTATTTATTACACAATTCTATTCTAATTGCTGGGTTAAAATCGGACCATACTTTAATTTTCCTCCACTGGCGCTAGTGGAAGACTTTTTACATGTTAAAAAAAAAATATGTTGCTAGCGTAAGCTACAACACCATTTCGGTGTCAACATTTTTAAATGGAGCGTAATATATGTAGGGCCTTCCAATTGGATGTGAGAATATGTAGTATATATGTGTCACTAGCACCACAACACCATTTTGGTGTCAACCTTTTTATACAGAACAGTAGTTTCACCCTCTAAAAATACACCATATTAATGTGGTAGCAGAAATATATCATAGATATGCATATAGATTTTATTCAATCTTTTGATTATACAGCATTTTTTTTTTTTTAAAGACAGCATAATGTAGATTATGTCCAATAGTCCAATCACAACATTATTGGTAAGCATAAATGGAGTTGTGATTTATTTTGATTCGCTTACAATGCAATGTACATACCAATGCAGTTGTGAAATTTTTGCACTACCACTTTGTAATATGTCAAATATTTAAATATTTTTGGGCCCCTAACTCTTGGTTTTTAGAATTTTTCGACAATACTGTACTTCAGTTTAGCACATTTCTAAACCTCGAAATGACGATGTAAAAAATTTCTCTCACAATGAATGCCTGTAGTTAAATAGCTGAGGTAAGGTTGTGTTGAATTAATTTACACCTGAGTTGTAGCCAATGTATTACAATTTTTTACCTATTGTACGTAACTAAATATATTTTTTTTAATCAAGCACATTTTTTTTAATAGATGATTTTATTGCCACTTTCCCGCTTATTTTATTATTAATAATATACATTATGTTTTCAAACCTTTGCTGCTGCTGGAAGGTTGCAGAAAATTACAATGTATTAATTGTAATAAAGCTAAATTATAAATATACTTTTGTTAATCATTCAATGAAAAAAAAAAACATTATATCGTCCCTCGTCCGGAATAATGAGCTATCTGCCTACCAAAATTCAAATGCAATAATGAGCTGTCTGCTTTACCAGGTGAATGAAATTTTAATGTAAAAAGAAAATCAGACAGCTCATTATTGCATTTGAATTTTGGAAGGCAGATAGCTCATTATTCCGGACGAGGGACGATATATGTTAAGTACATAATATGATTATGTTGAATTTAGCCTATATATCTGTGTATGTGTTCCAGTCAAGATGCCTAGTGATGCTAAGAAGAAACGGGATCAGAAGAAAAAAGAGGCAGCCAAGGCTCGACAGTCTACCCAGCCTGCCAAGAAGCCGGCACAGCCAAGTACCAATGGTGCTGGTGGCGATGCTGGTTCCGATGATTTCGAAAATGACGCTTTGATCAGTGCAGAGGGTAAGAATTGCAAGCAAACTAAATGAATGCTTGAGAATTCACCAAAAAAGAGGGGGGAAGGGGGTCAATAAATACAGTAGTGTACAGTACATAGAAAATAAATTAAAAAAAAAAATAGTACATAATAATTGTACGTAGACATAAACATAGACAAAAAAATAGTTAATAGGTAAATACAGAATATATCAAGTATGGATAACACATGATTTTAGAAATACTGCTAGTTATATAAATTATTGTAGTTATATAGCTAGTTACAATAGCACTAAATCTTTGGAGTTATGCAACATCTCCCTTTGCACTAACACTGATTGGTTTGGTTCTAGATATTCCGGTAGAAACATTCAAATGATATTGACCACAAAATTGATTGCACAATTTACAAATAAAAACAAGCTTGTGAGATTTAGATTTAGGGGATTTGCAAGTGAATAGAATTTTCTAAATTGTAAATTTTTTTTCTATTTTATGTTTCAATGTAGTATCAATCTCAATTTTTTTGTTTATTGCAGAAATAGATAAAGAATGCAAAGTTATGCTACTCTAATTAATTTCAGATTTTTTAGAGACCAGGGGTTATTTAAAAAAAAAAAAAAAAAAAAAAAACTGAAAGTACAGAGAGAGGCAACAAAAGGCATCACTTTTGTAATAAGAGGATTGGATCTAGAAGGGTCGTGGGTTCAAACCTGACCTCTGCAAAACGTTTTATTACTTCCTGGTCTCTAAAAAATCTGAAAAAAAAAAAAATAATAATAATACAGAACAGAACAGAACTTTGCATCCTCTATCCATTTCTGCAATAAAATTTTTTTGGGGTTGATACTAAATTAATTGTTGAAATTCATTTTTTTGTTTTGTTTCTGTAATTGGGTTTTTAACTCCCAACCAAGTTAGAGTGGTTAAGCACCCACACCGGGGCAGATCGGGACAAAATAGATTTTTGTTTCCAATAGTACCAATGAATTCAATCCTTGAAACAAAATTTGATGCTAGTTTGAATAACACTTTGGCATCACTTCTGTTTTGTCCCTTGTCTGGAATAATTTACTGTCAAGGCCAATTTGACTAAAAGCAAATGTTGCGAAACCTTGTTGATCATATTTGCCTTCAAATTTCTCAGTATAAAAGGATTAACTCAACTTCGTAACATTCGCTGTTAGTCAGTTTTGCCGCAGTGTATATTACATTATAGCTTACCGATTGTCATTGTTTCAGAGGAACTGTGCAAGAAGTTACAAGATGATGCCAAGTTAAATGCAGAAGCTCGAGCCTGCACTGGTTCACTTGCGGTGCACCCTCGTAGCCGAGATGTAAAGATATGTAATTTCTCAATAACCTTCCATGGCTGTGAAATGCTGCAAGATACAACGCTTGAGCTCAACTGTGGACGTCGTTATGGTTTACTTGGCCAGAATGGAAGTGGTAAGCTGTTGCCACATGAGTATTTGCCGCAGCAAATCATCCTGTAACGTAATTAACTACGTAACAATGATTGCAGTCATTAAAATTATTGAGAAAGATCTTTAAGAATTGAGTGCTGTTGAGGTCTATGTGGACGGAAGAGGTAATAATGCTGCTGGCTTACCTCATAAGGGATTTGGCGTCATGTTATGTATTCAACTGAAGTAAAATAAACTGTTGAAGGTTGAAGTTACACAAATAATTTAATTAATTGTGCAGCAAAATGTAGTTATTTAATTTTTTATCATGTTGGATCTTTTAAAGAGCAGGATGATTTGTAACATAGTAACACACTTGGAAAATTTCCTGTCTATTCTCTTTGACTGTTATGTTTAAGTGTTTGTTCTTCATTTATTTGCCAACAGGCAAGAGTACGTTACTATCCGTTCTTGGCCACCGTGAAGTGCCCATTCCGAATCACATTGACATCTTCCACCTGACTCGTGAGATGCCAGCCTCTGAGAAAAACGCTCTGCAATGTGTGATGGAGGTGGACGAAGAACGTGTTCGTCTGGAGAAGCTAGCTGAGGAGCTTGTAGCCTGTGAAGATGATGGTGAGATATTTCAAACATCATCAGTATGCTCTGTAGTGTAGTGGTTAGAGCACTTGACTTTGGTCCGAGAGGTCTCCGGTTCAATTCTCGAACACGACAGACTTTTTGTGACTGGGATGGGTGTGACTGATTACTAAATGATGGAGTTAGTAGGAGGAAGGCACCTTAGAGCTGTCTATAATCTGCTGCCCTGCAGTTTTGTACTGTCACTGCAGGCTGCACAGATCTGGTAGTAGGAGCCCAGAAGAGTGCAGGAAAAGGGTTCTGGGAGCTTGGTAAGCCCCAGCATTGTCGCAAGATAACTCTTACTGGAAAGGCTAAATATCGGCCTGGCCACACCCGGAAGGATAAAATGGTGTCAAGGATATTAACTTTTATTTATTATTATTATAAAATATAATGTTGCCCCCCCCCCCACTCTTTCTTTTTTTATTATTAACTGAAAATAATTAAATTAATACCTTTTTATTATTGAAACCCTTGTAACGAATTTAATTTGTATGCTAGTCAGCACCTTTTCAGGTTTCCTTAATGTAAATCACAGTTAGATGTCTAGTATATAAAGGGAAGTCAGACTAAGGCTATATCTAGATTCATTTCTTCATCAGTAGTAATGAACATCAAAAATAATAAGAAGATATTAGAATTAGACAAGTTTGCAACAAATGTGACATACAAATATGATATGTCCTGTCATAAATGACAAAGTGGCAGGTTTGCTTTAAATCATACGTTGTTGTTAAACCTGCCAAGGTGGCCACTCATTTCACCATGTCTCATTTTCTTTTCTTCCCCCCCCCCCCCTCTCAATAGCAACATTTAAATATCAATCCATTACGAGTTTAGAAAACTAAATGGAAAACAGTTGTATTGCAGATACCTTAAGACATATTTGCGTTGGTTCAGCTATTGCATGGGAAAACCTTGCAGACCAACAGATGGCCATGGCATCAAAAACAATTTTTTTCCAAACAATAAATTGATGCTACGGTCTCTGTTGGTGGCAGAAATTTTCTTAGGTGATAGATCTGAATCTTCTTATCAAAATCTTTTTATTTTGTATTTAAACTATAATTCATAATACTGTATATGCTTTCCATTTAAGTTTAAAACATTATTTTCACTAGTTAGTATTTATGAACTCTCAATGTAGTAATTACAGTAGATTAAAATTTTAATACAAAACATTTCTTTTTATGATATTTTGCATATTGATGACTTAACATAACTTTTAATATGTGTGCCACAGATGCTCAGGAGCAGCTGATGGATGTGTATGAGCGCTTGGACGACATGAGTGCTGATACTGCTGAGGCCAGAGCTGCCAACATTCTGCATGGTCTTGGGTTCACCCGAGAAATGCAGCTCAAGAAGTGCAAAGATTTCTCAGGTACTTTTCTGTTTGCGGTTGTTCTATGTGTTTAAAGTTGAGACCTCAATGAATGTAACAAATAAATTTAAGTCTTTGCCGGAGAAAAAGAGGGGGGGGGGATGAAACTATATCATTGCAGCCTGAAGGTCACGTTGTAATCTTTTTTGTTAATACTGTCCTGTACTAGAAATACAATGGTTTGTAAAACCACTTGATTTTCGGTTTGTAAAACCACTTGATTTTCAAGCACTTTAATTAAACTTTAAAAAAATGTATTATTGTGACTTTACTTTTATGGACAGACTTTAAACTTAAAGGAGGGGAACGACTTCATTTTTTTTTTTTTTTTAAAATATTATTACTCTCCAAGTTTCAACAGTAGGAAGAAAATCGACGTGGTAGAGGAAAAATATCCTAACTCCATTGGTACGCTGGGAAAAAAATATCCCAACTCTATTGGTAACCTAAAAAAAAAAAAAAATATCCCAACTCCATTGGTAACCTAAAAAAAAATATATCCTAACTCCATTTTTCTTACCAATGGTGTTAGGATATTTTTTTCTAGGTTACCAATGGAGTTAGGACATTTTTCCGCTACCACGTCGAAATGTAGAAAAGGAAGGCATTAAAGTATAAGAGGCAATTGTTACATTTATATCGTTTCCATATCATCTGCTAGGTTATAAAGAATACTTGTGCCACATTTTTGTGTCTGGCAACAATTTTCAATTTTTCCAGTTTTTCTTTTCGCACTTTTCTTCCTTTTTTTTTTTTTTTTTTTTTTTTTGCTGTAGTTATGGTTAAACTAAAGAAGGAGAGGTAAATATCAGAACATAATCTTGTAAGCAGGTTACCCAAGAAATCTATATGTTAACTGATATCTTTACTGTATGATTTGCATATTTGAAGTCACCAATAATAAAGTTAACAATGGCTGCCATAATTCTAATTAAAATTATATTGTGTGTATAAATTTAAAAACCATCAGCTTCAAAACAGATAAGAACAGTGGCGTGCGGTGGGTTTAGCAGGCAGTAATGCGGCGGCAAAATTATGGGACTGGACACAGCAAAAGGGGGGTCCGGGGGGCGGAGCCCCCCGGATAGCCCGCCGCAGTCGAAAAAAAATTTAAAAAGGGGGCGTGGCAGGCGACTTTTTAAGCATAAAAATAACACAAAAATATATTATATTTAGAAGTTTTATACAATTCTAAAATCAATCACAAATAATTTTTTAAATCAATTTGTACGTAAGACGAGTTAAATTTTTTGTCGGTAATGTCTTTTTTTATATCGATCGTATGACAGTTATATTCATGATCGATCAGCACATAATTAATATATAATATAATTATTTTCACTAAAAACAATACGTATAATTTTTGTATTGTAATTCCGACTATGTACAGCTGCAATACGTGAAAAAAAAATACGCATTTTATTCTATGCAGTCAATTAAATTGTAATTGTGATCCGCGACGCGGATTGATCAGGATAGCAGTCGATAAATCAATATTTTATTTTCTAAGATACGTAATTTCTTTCAAATAATTTGTTGTTTTGAAAGGTAAAGTCAATTTAAGAACATGAGTTTAATCGTTTAAAATAATTATAGTGTGGATTTCATAATTGTGAAACTATTTATTTGTTAATTTTGCTTTAAAAATAAGAGATAAAGTTTTCGAATCTTATATTTTTTTCCCCGGCAGCATATAATTTACGATAATCCACGAGGCAAAAACATCGGCTCCTCGATCGTCGTCGCTCCCCTCCCTCAACTCCCTCCCAGGACTGAAGCTCGCCCCCACCTCCTAAATCGGTAGAAAGCTCAGCTTTTTCTTTGATGATAAAACTATACGAAAAAACGGGCGTGGGAGGGGAAATGTAGATTCATGCATGGGGAAAACAAAGCTGAGTGAGTCTACCGCTTTCATGCAAGAGGGCATCTTTGCATTGCACCGCGAATTCATTTACGTTTTTGCGGTAAACGCTTCAATAAATTCAAACAAAGATTTTCACATAGACAAAGATAAATTATTTTTTTTTATTGAAATTTGACGTGATGAAATTGAAAAAGAAAATATTTATATTCTTTAAAGAAAGCTCAAATTTTCCCTAGATGCGCCGCATCCAACGCATTAATGGACCGCACGCCACTGGATAAGAACTTAATACTTAGCAACTTGGTACAGCATTTATCTTAAATATCAGTTACATGATTTTGCAGTTGATGGTTGGTTTCAGACATTCAGTATATATGTAATTATTTTGCATGACAGTGCTACAAGAAGATGATGCACTCCGGCATAAACATGGAGGGTTTAAAATAATAGTTCACGCCTAAAATTATGTCATTTCCTGTCACACTATATGGCTTTCTTGTACACTCAGGTTACTAAAAAATGTAATTTTAGGCTTAAACTAACATTACAAGATTAATGAAATATAATATTTGCCCTACAATTGTCTTTCTAAAATATGGGGGGATAAGCTGAATACATTTTTATGAGACATTGCTGCAAAGTACCAAATCATTAATTAGGAGTGGTTCAATTATGCTGACATCTTAACAAATAATACAGCAGTAAATTATCTAAATTTCATAATTACAGTACATCATTACAAAAATTAATATCAAAGTAAACAAAAAGAGAATTTCAAGAGCAATGTTTGGCAGAGTAATGTTGTTTGCATATAATAACTGACAGTGTTGTGTGTCTGCAGGAGGATGGCGTATGCGTATTGCTCTCGCAAGGGCTCTTTATGTTAAGCCTCACCTTTTGCTGCTGGATGAGCCAACCAATCACTTGGATCTGGATGCTTGCGTGTGGTTGGAGGAAGAACTCAAAACGTAAGGAGCAACCTGTGGGTTGTTTGTAGTTTTGGACTATTATTTTCTTACAAATTGTTTTACAGAAAAAGCAATCCTATTTACAGAAGTATGTTTGTTTATTTTTTACATTCCATTAAGCTTCGGAATTCAAAAAGACTTCTTATGAGCTTTATCCTGCAAACAGAAAAGAAACATCCACAAAAGATAGATTATTCTAACAGCAATCAAGGCAACAATTTCCAACAACTTTTCACCTATTTTTTTATAAATGTAATATTCGTTGGTCATAACTTTGCTGAAACTCAATAAAAAATACTTAAAGGCCTTATGAACCTTTGCACAATATTAAGTACACGGTTAGCTTTGCTTTAGTATGATTCGGCTGCATAAATTTTTTTGTTTCAGCAGCACAAATATCAGATAATAGCCTATGAAAAGGAACCTGTGACGTCACTCACGCTCATTCAGCGGCGACAATATAGGGAAATCCCTGCAAAAGATAGGTTCACTCCCGCTGCAACCACGGCCACAATTTTACTTCTGGAATTTTGAAACTTTACCAGGGCAGTCTTGATAGTATTTGTCAAATAGCCTGAAAAATTTTTTTTTATGACATTCATACAAACCGAGTTATTGCGGTAGAAAGAGGAGCAAAAATGTTGTATAGGAAAACAATGTTAAATTTTTAGCTTATCTTGCAACCGCAATAACTCAATCTGTACACACGCCACCAAAAAAATTCTTTCAGTCTATTTGACAAATACTATCAAGACTGCCCTGGTAAAGTTTCAAAATTCCAGAAGTAAAATTGTGGCTGTGGTTGCGGCGGGAGTGAACCTATCTTTTGCAGGGATTTCCCTATATTGTCGCCGCTGAATGAGCGTGAGTGACGTCACAGGTGCTTCTTCATCGGCTATTATCTCTGATATTTGTGCTACTGAAACCAAAAAAATTATGCAGCCGAATCATACTAAAGCAAAGCTAACCGTTTACTTAATATTGTGCAAAGGTTCAGAAGGCCTTTAATTTATGTTTTAAAGCATTGCATATTTTTTAAGACTCGAGAGATTCATGAAATGGCCACATTTTGTTTCAAGACTTCCAGGAGATTTTAAACTTGCCTTCAATAATGAAAGTACAAATTTTGATTGATTTTTTTTATTTTATTTTTTTAAATTTTTTAAATAAGAATTAAAAAACTTCTAAACTAAAACCGAAAATGAACCTGTTTTAAGGAAACCACCGTCTTGAATCAAACTTCAATCCTAAACTCAAATTTTGAATCACCTTCAAAGTTAGCTATAGCCAGTTGATTTCTAGAGTATTCAGATTCTATTACTCAAGCAACACCTATCCAATCAATTCTTTCAGCAGTTTTTCTACATTGTAAAAAATCAACTTAAAAAAAAAGTTGGCAATACGGAGATTGTTTGAGGCCAAAAATGATAACATTAATACATTTTTTTAGCTGCATAAAATAAAATGGCTTCACTGAAATATATATGAATTATGTAGATTCAATAACAAGTGTTTTGAACTATATGTTCAGAATGCTTCGTCTAAGGAATTGTGTTCGTGCTTTGAGGAATTTGTTTTCAAACACAGACCCATGTTTTATGGCTTTTAATTTATGTAATTGCTATGTGAGACCGTCCCCCAAATATAGTTCCAAAACCTAGTTCCTTTATCTGTGGTACAATTTGTTTGCAAACAGTAACATGGCACTGCAGTTCACAGTTAAAGAGTTTTTTGTTAATTATTATTTTGAATTTCTATCACATGTTTATTATACAGAACTAAATCATTATCTTTTACAGCTACAAGCGCATCTTGGTGATAATATCGCATTCTCAAGATTTCCTTAATGGTGTTTGTACCAACATTGTTCACTTGCACAAGAAAAGGCTCAAGTACTATACGGTATGTCTTCTATGTGTCTTCGATTCTTAAAAACCAGTTATGTGTTTATCCAAATTTACCAAGATTGTTAGTCAGCTGACTTACTGTAGAAAAGGCTGAATATATTACATGGTCTTGCAGTCACATAAAAAAAAAAAAAGAAAGACTGCTGTTAATTCTAGTAATTGTAGAATTGTTGGAAGTCCATGAATATTATATTGCTCATTAGCTGACTGTGCAAATTTGTTATGTTGCTGCTTTGTAAAGCAGTTGTTCCTATATTACAAGGAATACCTGCAATTTAAATTATTTTTATTAATAATCAAAGTAAGAATAGAGAACCAAGAGCAATGTATTCTTGAGATTTGTTTATGGCTACTACAGTACAGCCTTAAAATTGAAACACTGGCTCTATAGCCAGACATGTAAAGACTAAACACATGAATAAAAACTTATAAAAGTATTGTGTAACAGCATGTTTTACTTGATTACTCACCATCACTATATGAAAAAATGGTGATTCAGAGCTAAATATATAATTATATAGTGTAGACATTTTCATTCTGTTTTTATGTCCTGTTATTTTTCCGTTGCATAGCACTATTTTTGTAAGCACTAACTATTTATGAACTGCTAAGATGTCACTTCAATATTGGATGAGTTCTAATTTATTCCAAACAATTGACATATTTCACGTGTCAGTAAAAGATTTGACTACCAACCAACATATGCAATCTGTTAAATTAATATTAAGTTCCTTATAACTTTTATAGTTCTTTGTAACTACTAATTTTGTTTCCAGTTATATTACAGTGCATTTAAATGGAGACAAGTAACAATTCTTTACAAAGAAACTTATTACATTTAAGAGTGTGTCATGTAATCTTTTCCTGTGCATCTGTATCAAGTCTGACTGTGATAACTGGTTTTATGTGCAGGGTAACTACGAAGCGTTTGTACGCACCCGGCTCGAGCTGCTAGAGAACCAGATGAAGCAATATAATTGGGAGCAGGACCAGATATCTCACATGAAGGTAATTATTATACAGCTTTCACAGCTTTAAATTACGCTTATGAGCTTAAGTTTAGTCACAAGCTCAGAATCTGCTTGCTAACAGTTAACTTAATACACAAAGAATTTTTTAAATTTTAAATAATTTTTAAAAAGTAAAAATAATGAACCAAAAATCGCAGAACATTTCTTTTACCTTGTTTAATAATAAAAATTATATGTATTTATATTTTATATTCCCCATAGAAATCTTCAATTCATAACAAACAAATTGATGGGTCTTTGCCAAAAGTGCCCAGTTTGTGTCTTCTGGAATGAAAAATAACTGAGTGTGCATTTTCAAAAGGTCTTCTTTTTATCCTTTGTTACTGTGACTTTTGATCACACTGATTAAGCACGCTGCTGTTTTGTAGTGTTCCGGAAAATGCACATAAGTGAATTTGTTTCAAACCTATCAGCTTATACGAGAGTCGTATGATAAGTTCCTTATGTCGTATAGAAAAAATCCGGCTAGATAAAGTTAACAACTGTACCAGGTTAAGTAATATTTCAGTAGGTCAGATACAAATTTTTACCCCAATATCACTTATATTAATTTCTGGGGGTCAGTTTTCCTGAAGCACGGTCGGGAAATTAAAATTTGACCAAAAATTAGTACTTTTTACCAGTTTCAATATCTGTTGCAGAAAAAAGTTGATGCATGGGAAATTCATGAAAATCTCGTGAAAACATCAGAAAACCTTACTCTATCAGGCTCTAGTGCTGTTTATTTGTTACCTAAATTTTTAATAGGATATATGCCTCACTGAAGTGTACCCTTCACTGTTTGGCCAAAATCATCTGTCATTTAAGATTTCATTTAAAAAATACACAAAATTTTGAATACAGACAGTCTTATGTAACATCAGCAAATAGCAGAGATCATGGGCTTTCTAATGATATAATTATATTACATCTCCAATGAAAAATTACGACGAAAAAACTTGCCGCGTTAGGGGTGCCGCAAATGAGCTTTTTAAGGCCCAAAAAAAGGGTGGTGACGGTCCATGAAATTTCATAATTGCTTGTTTTTAAAGCAAAAATCAAACTATTTGCGGTGTCTGGTGGCACAGAATAGATCATTCGATCACGGCGCAATACCAAAGATAAAAAAACATCCCTGGAATATCACAGCAGTGGGTGTTATACTGGTTCAAAGTTCAAATTTAGTCAATTTTGAGGGAGCTTCACGAAAACTGACCCCCAGAAATTAATATAAGTGATATCGGGGTAAAAATTTGTATCTGACCTATTGAAATATCACTTAAGTCGGTACAGTTGTTAATTTTATCTCGCTGGATTTTTTTCTATACGACTTAAGGAACTCGTATATACGACCCTCGTATATCGTCCCTCGTCCGGAATAATGAGCTAACTGCTTTTCACAATTTCACTGCAATAATGAGCTATCTGCTATTTCAGGTGAGTGCAATTATGAGCTGTATATCAGTATAAAATAAAGCTCATTATTGCACTCACCTAAAATACCAGATAGCTCATTATTGCAATGAGATCATGCTAGACAGATAGCTCATTATTCCAGACGGGGGGCGATATTTCATACGCAGATTACTTTTCTTTTAGCAATAAAATTTTATTTCTTAACAAAAACCAGTTACAGTTATCGCAACTCTAATATTAATGTAAATCTTGTGACTCGGTAATGCCAAAAAATAAGTGAAATTAAATAATAGTGTTCTTTTTTACTGTTTTATGCAATGTTTTATTTATTATTATTATTATTTTTAGAACTACATTGCACGATTTGGTCACGGCAGTGCCAAGCTAGCCCGACAAGCGCAGAGCAAAGAGAAGACTCTTGCAAAGATGGTAGCCCAAGGACTCACTGAGAAGGTGACCAATGATAAAGTGGTGAACTTCTACTTCCCTTCGTGTGGCACCATTCCACCTCCAGTCATCATGGTGCAGGTAACACGAGTTTCGAGTAGATAACAAAATATTTGCATAAGAATAAATACACCTAATTATATACTGTATTTTAATATCTTCTTCTTTTGTTCTTACACCAACTGGTTGGCTGTTTGGCCATATTGCATCGAGCAAACCAGCATACAGGCTTCTTCCTCTTTATTATCATTACTACTATTATTATTTTTATTATTTTCAACAATATTTAGTGAAAATTTTATGATCACTGTACTGTTAGTCATATAAAGCACAGCCATTGGTGCAGCATACATGCAGTCCTATCAAATTTGACATTGACTTTATGTACTGATAGTTTAATAAATTTGTCCTTGCCTTTTTATAAATACTGTTGAAATCCACTTGTATGTTTTGTTGATGTATTGTTTAATTTTGAATTATGACATGATCCATTTCATCTATACAACCAGTTGTTACAATAAATATCATTTAATTAATCTTTTATTAATTTGCTAAGTATGTATGCATAACTTCTTTTTTTATTATTTTTTTATGAAAATTGCCTTGCAGTGTTCTCAATTTCTGACTTAAAGAGGAGTCAGCGAGTTGAGTGCGCAGTGCATGACGGGAATGACGTCACGCACTACATATGTGCATACGAAAAAGTTACGTCGGCTCCTCAAAAGCTGCGCAGTAGAAATTTATGCAAGTTGCGCAATACGAGCATCTGCTGAAGTTATATAGTGTTGTTGATCCCGTTGATCCAGTCAGCTGTTAACCCGTAGACCGCAACATTTGAAATGAAAATTTGTCTCGGATTTTGGTATTGTATCAGAATTTTCTCAAAATTTTTATGAAGGGCTAATAAAGGTTATGACACTTTCTGATTCACCATAATATGTTCTATCTTAGAATATTTTTTAAACACATTTTACGGGAGATTGCGAAAGAAATTAAAGTTCGAATAAAAAAGAAGCCACGTTTTTCGAGCGTTAGCATGGAGTAGATGGACGAAGTCATTGACTTTTAGACCCAAATGCTCAGAATTTTTACGAAAGACGGTCTCAACTGATTTCAGATGCTTATTTATGGTGCTCCAAAGTAACTTTTTACATGCAAGAGAATGAGCTTTACCATCGGTCAATTTTTCGCTCACTCTACTTTAAACGAAAGACCAATTTTTTTTTTTTTTTTTTTTTTTTTTTTTTTTTTAAGTTCAGATTTTTCATGAGTAGGAAATATTACTTAAAAATTGTTGAATTTTCTTTTTAACAACCACGTCTCTTTATTGGTATTGGCATCATGTCTTTTTATTGAGGATCTGGTGCAACAGAAAGTGAGTTCTCATTGTTTTTTTATAAATAGTTCCGGACACTCTTAAAAAGTACGAAAATGTTTTATGTTCTAAGTCTAATAATTATGTACAGTACACAATCCGTCTTTAAGGATTATTGTCACTAGTCTTAGGAAATGGTAAATCACTCCAATTTTTCAGCATTGCATAGAGAAAAAATAAATAAAAATTCTCATGCAATAAAATACACCTAAATTCAGTGCCATTATTTTTTAAATTGAGATATAAAAAACGCATGTTATCAAATGCAAATTTCAATCTCCGTAATGGTACTGAATAATGGATTCAAATTTTAGCTTAAAAAACAATCATTATTTTAAATAGAATTATGATGAAATAATAATTATAGATAACCATTTACTTTTTGAGATACAAGCCTTCATAAAAACTGCACAATTCGGCAATGCTGCTCGTAGCTTAACTGGATGGGATAACAATGTTGCCAAATCGTCAAAAAACAACTTTACACTTTTCAGCAGAAAAAACAAATGAATTGCGGTCATTTTGACTAGTGAGTCAAAACAGCGTACAACTATTTACCACTCATATTTAAATGTTTTTCAATGTTTGCAAGGATGACGGATGAATAAATACACGAGAAAGTGTTTAAAGTGATTCATTTTATTAAAAAAACATATTTTACTGTGCTGATCACTGCTTTCCTAATAGTGCTTGTTCTTGTCACTCATATGTATTGCGTATGAAAAGAAGATGGCGGTGCATAAAAGAAAGATGGCGGAACTTCCGGTGACAATAATCGTTAATAAAAGATTCATAAAAAATAAAATAGATTAGCTCAACTTCGTACCCTCTATGCATTTATGAAGGGGGGGGGGGGGAAATGATGCTGATACTATAAAGCTATTAATAACATATGATCTTCATTGGGGGGCATTCACAAAGCACTTTAACCCCCACTTTAGCCTCGATTTTTATCCCTGGTGCTAAACTAGGAGCTTAACATGGTTAGCCCCTGGTTTAGCACCATGTTTAGTTCCAGGGGGCTAAAGTTCAGGGTTAAAGTGCTTTGTGAATGCCCCCCATTATTTATACAAAAAAACTTGCACTTAAGATGCTTTAATTTTTGTTAATTACAGCATTTTATTTATTTATTTATTTTTTTTTTTTCCAGAATGTAAGTTTCCGTTACACGGATCAAGGACCTTGGATATACAAGAACCTGGAATTCGGCATTGACTTGGACACTAGGCTGGCACTAGTGGGACCAAATGGTGCTGGAAAAAGTACTCTGCTGAAGCTGTTGTACAGTGAGGTAAGTTCTTCTACATATAGACAAATATTTATGCAATAAAATTCATTTAATCTTCTTACTGATATAATATAATATACAAATATACAAAAATGGAAGGCAATAGGAGCATACTATGAAGCAGGTGAGTTTGTAACATTGGTGTTAGCCAAAGCATTGGCTAAACTAGTGTTGTGGCATCTAATGCTGATTTTACAAGTTAACCAAATTTTTTTTTTTTTTTTTTTTAAATATCTTTATTTATAAAACAGTAGCGTCCAGCCAGGATAAATCCTAATGGCCGGTTAGCATTACATTATTTATATAGTTGTTACACAGTTCAATAATAATAATAATTTTTTGTTAATTTGCATTTTACAATATCTTAATGATTATCTCCAACTTTATACATTGTATATGAAATATTTACTTGAAATAATCAAAATAACAAAAGAAAACATTATAGTTATAATTTTGGTTATAATTTTGTGAAGCTTAAAAATAATTTTTAGTATTATATTCAAAACAACAACGAGAGCATCAAATTTAAATTACATAATATTTTCCTAAAATTCTATTACAACTCAAAATTTTTTTTTTTTAAGTCCAATCAGAAAACATACATATAGACAATAAGAGCCACAGCTCTTCTAGGTCCATCTGAAACAAAAGGACTTTAGTATATTTGTTTTATACACTACACACAAGCACACAAGTAAACAGATTTATGTATTACTCAGTGAAAATAAAAGTGAGCATGAATTATTGTTAATTTCAATATTTTAAAAAAGATTGAAGAAAAAAAATATCTTAGAGAAAAAAAAAAGTAATAATATAATATAACTATATTAATTATCTACTTATTTATTTAATTTCATAAAAAAAAACAAAAGGAAAGAAACAATATGTTTCCGTGCTTAAAAGAAAATTTAATACATGAAAGATAAACCGCTAAAAAGCTAGAAAGAGCTAAAACGGTATACACAATAACGAAAAACTGAAATAGATTGAAAAATAATTATTTGCTGAAACAAAAGAAATTCTGAAACAAAAGAAAATCTGGAACAGAATAGACATAACAATTAAATTATCATACATGATGTGTATTTTAAATGTCATTATATTATGAACAATAATTATACATAGTTATAACTGTATTTATGTAGAACAATTGTTACCACAAACATTAGTATAATATTACATCTTACTATATCTTATTCAAAAACAATCTTTTTAACTTAAATTTTACACTAACTTTACTATCTAAATTTTTAACACTAGCAGGTAGAGTATTCCATAATCTTGGCAATATAAAGTCTATTGTTCTCTGCCCGAATCTATTTGTACTCCGTGGAGTTCTTAGCGGATTATTCATTGCCATTCTAGTATGATGAGGATGCACACGAGGTATACCATGGCAATCAACAAAATATTTATCCACTAAAAGTGAATACTCAGCAATCTGTTTTACTGGTAATACACTCCAATATTTAAAAATATTATCATTGATTTTAAATTTAACTCCTTTTTTCATTTTTTTCAAAATTCTTGTTTGCATTTTACACAAGGAAGTAAAAGCACCAGATTGTACAAAACCCCATGAAGTGATACCATAAATAAGATGAGAGTGTACCAATGAAAAATAAATAGATCGTATAGTTTTTTCATCAACAAATTTTTTAATCATTAATAACTGTGATAAAACTGACCTTAATTTTTTAATTAAGTTATGGATATGAATATCCCAATTAAAATTTTGATCCATTATTACTCCCAAGTATTTATGATGGTCCACTTGTTCAAGTATTTCACAGTTACAACCAATTTGAAAATTATGTAAACATTGATTGTTATGAGCTTTCAATTCTAGTTTTTCATCAGACCTCAAATACTTATTGAAAATATGCATTGCTTTAGTTTTTTTCAAGTTCAAAATTAAACCTCTATCATGCGTAAATTCAGACAAACAATCAATGTTCTTTTGCATTATTTTCTGTGCCTCTGCAAAGTTTTCATGTGAACAGACCACCAACAAATCATCCGCGAACATGAACACTTTACAGTTTTTTAGCAACTCAAAAATTTTGTTTACATATATTAGGAATAGTTTTGGCCCCAGAATACTTCCTTGAGCAATTCCAACAGTAATGGTTTTTATCTCACTTTTAACATTATTAACTTTAACACTGATTTTCCTATCACGTATGAGGTCACCAAAGAGCTTTAAAAGGGGCCCTCGTATACCAATTTCTTCTAAATCAGACAGTAAAATATCATGATTTACCGTATCAAACGCTTTCGAAAAATCAATTCAAACATAAAGTTTCTCCTTAAAAAATCCATTACAAAGAGAACCTTCCCAATCAGTCAGTAATTTTATTACAATTACATCAATAAAGAATGCATAAAGGAAGCCTAAAAATTTCATTGTGAGGTTTTAATTTCTTTTAACGAATCTTCACTATATTGTTTGTGTTCTTGTTCTTCTTTGAATTTTATTGGCCAAGGATTAGGATAAGTCAAGGGGCTATTGCTATTTAGTCTTCATTAAATTAATTAAGAGCTTATTGTCTTTGTTATAATTCAACTACAGTACTTATTTTATAGTGACTCTTAGATAGGATGATAAGGATGGATAAAAGATGGTATGTGTATAAAACACTCAACTTTGTAGGATTATGGGGCGTGGTGTGAAGGAATGTTAGTTGATGATGCAGGTGCCAAAATGAAAAGTGAAAGAATACAGGGAATTTGATTCCAGTTTTTGTGTCTGTTCATTAGGACACAAAAGCACGACTAAGTAATTGGGCTAGTTCAACTATGGGGGATGAGGCGAGGATGCTGGAGATAATGGAATTGAGTATCTGGGAAGGGTAGAAAATAATCAAGAAGGTTACGAATCAAAGGGAAAAGGAAATTATTGGAAAAGGTGAAACACTCAATGCGGAGCCACAAGATGTAGCACCCTCACTTCAAGACGGCTAAAACGTGACTCTCCTATATTGAGTGTGTATTGTGTGTGTTGCAGCTGATCCCAACAGAGGGCATGATCCGAAAGAACTCCCACTTGCGCATTGCACGTTATCATCAGCATCTGCATGAGCTGTTGGATCTGGACGTTTCGCCCCTCGACTACATGCTGCGAAGCTTCCCTCAGGTCAAGGAGAAAGAGGAGATGCGCAAAATCATAGGACGCTATGGTCTTACTGGTCGTCAGCAGGTGAGCAATTCAAAACATCATTAAAATAGAGTACTCAAGGTATTGACCTCGTAAAGCACCAACAGCTGGCAATGAAAATCTCCTCATTTTTTAGTCAGTAGGACTCTCTCTACACGTCCACTTTAACCAAAACCAAAGCTGTGTTATCACAACAATAACGCTTTAAGAATCACGCAAGTAAAATCCACCAGATAGGGATGTCTGGCCTTATAACATCAATAACTGGCATGAACTAATGAATTTAAATAATTCAGTATCATATTTGCTTCCTCCATTCTTTTTTTCTTGCTCTCTCATGAACCCGTCCTTGCTTTGAGTATTTACCAAAAAGATTCTTCATTGGCGCACAAAAATGTGTTTTCCTTCATTATTTTGTTTTAATAAAAAAATAAAATACTGTATTGATTGATTGACCTAAGTGAAATAGCAAAGTCTTGGTCAGTGCACTTCATAAACAAAGTTGACAATGAAAATGTTTGTGAATGAGTAGATTGTGTTAACATTTTTCATATTAATATAATGCATTTAAAAAAAATCATGAAATCTTCTTACAATAAATAAGAGATTGTCAGTTGTGCTAACATTGCATCAAGTGATGATTGAAGACACCAATCTGAAGTCAGTGTCTAATTTTGGCCTTTATTATTCTTATTTCTATTACCTATTACCCGATTGTAAATTGATCACAAGTATGCTATGTATATTTTGTCTACAGTATGACATAAGAAGGATGATTTTGCCAGCGTTTAGTTGATGATCCATTTATGCTGTCTGTAGGTGTGCCCAATACGTCAGTTGAGTGACGGCCAGCGATGTCGTGTGGTGTTCGCATACTTGGCGTGGCAGGCACCACATCTGCTACTGCTAGATGAGCCTACCAACCATTTGGATATGGAAACAATTGACGCACTGGCTGAGGCCATCAGTGAGTTTGATGGAGGAATGGTTCTCGTCAGTCACGACTTCAGGCTTATAAGCCAGGTAAGTCTAGTCTAGCCAGTCATCAGAGCATTATCCTCCTCCCCTAGCTAGCGGCCAACATTTTTTATTACTATAGTTGTACAGAATTTAATATTATTTTGCGGTGTGGTGAAAATTATGTTTAAATAAATTGTTTGAATTCTGTTTTTTTTTTTTTTTTTTTCAAATGTCACTAGCATAGATCAAAGACACCTGTTACTGTTATGTAATATGTAATTCCCAGGCTCCATTAAAACTCAATTAAACAAACAAACAAGGGGGGGGGGGCATTTTTCATTTTGTCTGTATTTTTATTTTGCAACTGAACCTCAAGCTACAGAAATAGTGTAAATACTTGACTTAGCCTTGAAATGAACGCCTATCTTACTTGTGAATTTTTATTACAGGTTGCTGAGGAAATCTGGGTGTGTGAAAAAGGCACTGTCACCAAGTGGCAAGGTGACATTCTGGCATACAAGTCGCACCTGAAAGACATAATCATCCGCGACAACCGAACAAAGGCTGGCACCCCCAGCAAATGACAAGCCTAGCACAGGAACAGCTTCATTACATCTTAAATTATTTTGGACTTCCCCCTCATCAGTGGATCACTGATGAAGAGGCTTACCATAGATGTAACTTATTTGAACTGGCATTATAGTTATTTTCGAAAGGACATAGATTTAAAATTATATTAAGAAATTCAAATTTTCATAAGGATTGACCTCAGTTGATTGAGATCTCGTAATCGACCCCCTTAAATGCTACAAGGTTTTCAGAGAACTTGGAACTCGCCATCAATAGGTGGCATGTAAATTTTGAAGTGGATCGGTCTTATCATTTTTTAGAAAACAGAAGTAGTTTAGCATTGGCCTTACGGACGGAAACCGGAAATGGAGCTATTGTGAGGAAACCGCCCCCTTGAATCTGCTCAAACCATAAGCGATAAGTTTTAGAGCATTCTAAGATTTGCAGAAAACTTAGAACTCACCATCAATAGGTGGCATGTATTTTTTTTTTTTTTTTTTATTATTATTTTTTAATTTTTTTTTTTAAGAAATTTTTTATTTCAAATAATAGTTTAAAAAAAGTTACAATATTAAGAGGGTTAACTTTAAGAAATTACAAACTTCCCAGACAGCACCTACCATCATCTAAGATTAATAGAATACAGTAATAAGAGATGAAATATTTATTGTTACATTTTTTGTTTTTAATTTTGACTTGAGAATTCTCTTTTATGTATTTTATGTTAACATTTTTTGAAAATTTTTGCTACTTAACAGAAAATTTAAAATTCGTTACCAAAAATAAAGTTTTCAGTAAGCACATCAAGTTAAATATTTAACAGTTTGATTGTAGATGGAATGATAAGACAATTTACATTTTTTATTTCTTTATTTTATGCCTCTTTGTTTTTTTTTTTATAATATCGTTACTAACTTGTATTGAACTTCTATTGGAGTGGTCTCCAATTGCTACTGTTTTTTTTTTTTTTTTTTTTTTTAATTTGAAGTGGATCGGTCTTATCAGTTTTGAAAAAACAGAGGTAGAAGTTTAACATTGGCCTTATAGACGGAAACCGGAAATGGAGCTATTGTGAGGAAACCGCCCTCTTGAATCTGCTCAAACCATAAGCGATTAAGTTTTAGAGCATTCTTGAATTTTTAAAATTTATTTTATTTGATTCCTTCTGACAAAAATTTCCTTCAACTTGCGTAGTAACTGAGGTCAATTGTTAAAGGGGTACCAAAGTGAATACTTTTTTTACATGTTCGGGCAGCTACGAATTATTCTAATATCCCTGTGGCTCAATATTTACGTACGATGCCTAGTTATTTTATAATTAATTATTTAGTTTGAAAAGTGAGTTTGAAAACCGTTGGTTGATTCAAGCATCCCCGCGGCCGCAGCGGCCAGTGATACGACAAAAAGGGGGCGGGAGGAGGTTCCCCCGATTCGCGGGAGATTCTCGTCGTATCAGCGGCTGCTGCGGGCGCGCACCGACTTGAATCAACCAACGGTTATCAAACTCACTTTTCAAACTAAATAATTAATTGTAAAATAACTAGGCATTTTACGAAAATATTGAGACACAGGGATATCAGAATAATTCTTAGCTGCCCGAATATGTAAAAAAAGTATTCACTTTGGTACCCCTTAAGTGATTAATTAGCTTAGTTTGTTCAGATATATTTTTTTTTCAGTATTTTCTAAAATAAATATCATATTTATTTTCTTGTTTCTAAACATATATGCCACTGTGGATGGCATTCTGCATTTTATTTATTATAGTATAGAAACATTAAGTAAACCGTGATAGAATGTTAAGGTTTCTTCTCCTTTGCTAATTGAATATAAACAATTGTTATTACCATAACGTCGCCTCAGAATGCAAATCACGTAACTACAAAAAAAATTATGGAACTTTGACCCTTATGTTCTAGTGAGATAAGGTTTAAAGTTGCATCAAATTTTTTTGTAGTTACATGATTTGCATTCTGAGGCGACGATAATCTGAAATTGCTAATTGAAATGAGAAAAATGCTGCCTCGTCACACCAAGAAGAGACCACAAACCTCACTGGTGATGTAAATTTTTTTTTAAAGATGCTTTGAGTAGGATACGGGACTCTAAAATCTTTATCTCTCTGCTGAAATATCATAGTATTGCCTCCAAGCCAGTTTTGGTTATCAGTTGCTGCTTAAAATGTCATCTTCCTAAATTGAATAAAAGATTGTGGGGAAGCATTCACAGAGCATTTTAGGCCCACTTTAGCCTAAGAAACTTATCCTGTGTTAAATTGAGTACTAAACGTTGTGCTAAACCAAGGGCTAAATATGTTACTAAAAAATATGGACCAAGCAGTGCTCTAGCTAGCATCTTTTTAACACTGCTTATCACTGATTAAGCCCACATTTTTTAGTACCATGTTTAGCCCCTTGTTTAGGACTATGTTTCATATTCTATTTAACCCGGGATATAAATTGGGTCTAAAGTGCTTTGTGGATGCCCTCCTGTGACTGTTAAATGTACATTCCTTGGTCTGTTGGATCCTGTTGTGTTAACAAAATGCCTATAAATATTGATGATGGCCAAATATTCAACAGACTCTAATGCCCACACTAAGTTCAACTGCAGCAGTGACCAACCTACACAGATATGAATCTAATGTCCAATTAAACTTTCATAGATTTTAATATTATAGGCCTACTCAAGCTCTTAATGGCATTGAAAAAAAAAAAAAAAAACTTTTTTCAGTACATTGACAAGCGAGTCTTGACTAAGCATATCTTTTTTTCTTTTCACTTCGCGTAGTTACTTTTTAAGCTAAGAGTGCACAACGCACACCAAATTTGTGATGCTTTGTTTTGTCCCTAGAAAGTAATGAATTAAAATATAATTAGAGAAGCATTTTTGCCGCGTGATTGTCAAAATAAATTAATGTTGTGAATGAAAATGTGCTAGAAACTGAATATTGCATGCCTACATTATTATACTATGCTGCTGTCATATCATCGTGCAGTCTGTTTTTATTATTCCTTTATTTTGCCTCTATCTCAATTTGTTAATTGACTTTTTAATTGACCAAAAAAATTATATTGTGTTTCTTGTTTTAATTTTCTATTGTTACACTATATCATCATGTAGATTTTTAATTTTTGCAAAATACCAGAAAAATATGTGTTAATTTTTTTGCCAAGCTTGGGTAAGCAATGTACTTGTTTACAGGAGGAGAGCACTCCATACAGTACTTACAAGTTCTTATAATATACTTCTATAGTTATTACACTTAAAATGTGATATTGATGTAGCACTGGGAAAGCACTTAAGCTCAATCTACTTAAGTGCATATGACATTGAGTGCTAACTACAAGATATATATTGTATGGTATAAAATGTTTATTAATATAAGCTGTTCATTAAATTTAACCTTTGCATACGGTGTTCTATTTTTATTTATTTATGTATTTTTTTTTTTTCCTGTTGATTAAGTGTATCTATTAATTTGGCTATGAAAAGACAGAAAACAACTGTCTTCCCCAAACAACTCACTAACATAATTTTTATCTGTTAAACATAGTTACCTTTGAATTTCTCTCCTATTTGCTTCTTCTGTGACAATGCTTTTAAAATCTTGTTAACTGTAATTGGTATTTTTTTGTTAAAATTATGTAATTACCAAAATAATGTGTACTATTATAAAATTTAAAACATGTTTTACATGAAAAGCGATTCACTGGACATATTTTCTTTTTTCAAATTAAAATAAACAAACAAAATTTAATAAAGAAATAAGTTTCTTATTTATCTCTGGAATCACCTGTGGGGATCTCCTCCACACTCATATATATGATTTCATGATTGGGGGATAAAAGCAAACCTTGCAGGTTGCCACTTAAAATTTTTAAGATGGCTAGACTTATCTTATCTCCCCCAAAATTGCAGAACTGCTTTTATTTATTATTATTTTTTTAATTTTGTAATTGTATTCGTTGCATTTTTAAATTACAAAGTTCTGTTTGTGTTTACATCTCAATGAGCTAAATAAACTTTAGGAGAAGGAAAATTAGGATTTCAGCATCATGTAAAAAATAAAAAAAAAGGAGTGAGAAAACATGAAAACTAAAACAAATTAAATTAGCAGCAGAAAATTGTGCATTCAGGGTAAGGTAACACGGATCAGCTGACCCAATGTTAAGGGTAAGGTAACGCCACCAATGTTAAAAAAAATCTCTCACACAAAAATTCTGAAAAAAATTTAAAATGTTCTCCTCTACACCCCCTATCAGTAGCTAAAATATCAGATGTACAAATACGATCTAGTTTTTGAGATATGAATTTTTAAAGTTGACTAATTTAACATGGAAGTTTCATTTCTCCATGTTAAAGTAGTCAACTTTAAAAATTTATAACTCAAAAACTAGATCGTATTTGTATACCTGATATTTTAGCTACTGATAGGGGGTGTAGAGGAGAACATTTTTTTTCAGAATTTTTGTGAGAGGGATTTTTTTTAACATTGGTGGCGTTACCTTACCCTTAAAATAATCCCACACATGAAAGTTAGGAAAAAAATTTAAAATGTTCTCCTCTACATCGCCTATAATCCCACACATGAAAGTTACGAAAAAAAATTAAAATGTTCTCCTCTACATCGCCTACCAGTAGGTAAAATATTAGGTATACAAGTTCGAGCTAGATTTTGAGTTGCGAATTTTTAAAGTTGACCATTATTTTAACATGAAAGTTTGAGTTTTCCATGTTGAAGTAGTAAAAATTCATAACTCAAAAACTAGCTCGAATTTACCTACTGGCAGGGGATATAGAGGAGAACATTTTAAACAAATTACATAAATTTCATGTGTGGGATTATTTTAACATTGGGTCAGCTGATCCGTGTTACCATACCCTTAACTTTTAGAACATTATGGCATCTCTCTTTTATACCAGCAATGTTAAATTTCATTTTTTTACCAGTGATGTGTCACACTGGGTGTGCATTGGTTTGCTTTCACCACTGGTTATAAGGAATGTGTGAGGACTTGCATATTAACCATGTCTTTATGATGCAAATTTAATTTAGATTGTAATTATTGTCTTAATGATTCTACCATCCCATGCTCAATTAAGGGTAAGGTAACGCCACCAATGTTAAAAAAAATCCCTCACATAAAAATTCTGAAAAAAATTTAAAATGTTCTCCTCTACACCCCCTATCACTAGCTAAAATATCAGGTATACAAATTCGATCTAGTTTTTGAGTTATGAATTTTTAAAGTTGACTACTTTAACATGGAGAAATGGAAATCCCATGTTAAATTAGTCAACTTTAAAAATTCATAACTCAAAAACTAGATCGAATTTGTATACCTGATATTTTAGCTACTGATAGGGGGTGTAGAAGAGAACATTTTAATAATTTTAATTTTTAAAGTTGACTACTTTAACATGGAGAAATGGAAATCCCATGTTAAATTAGTCAACTTTAAAAATTCATAACTCAAAAACTAGATCGAATTTGTATACCTCATGGATAAATTATAGTCTATTTCCTCCATGGTATACCTGATATTTTAGCTACTGATAGGGGGTGTAGAGGAGAACATTTTAAATTTTTTTCAGAATTTTTGTGTGAGGGATTTTTTTTAACATTGGTGGCGTTACCTTACCCTTAACATAACACTGCATGACCAAATAACACACCTTAAGGGTAAGGTAACGCCACCAATGTTAAAAAAAATCCCTCTCACAAAAATTCTGAAAAAAATTTAGAATGTTCTCCTCTACACCCCCTATCAGTAGCTAAAATATCAGGTATACAAATACGATCTAGTTTTTGAGTTATGAATTTTTAAAGTTGACCAATTTAACATGGGAGTTTCATTTCTCCATGTTAAAGTAGTCAACTTTAAAATTTTATAACTCAAAAACTAGATCGTATTTGTATACCTGATATTTTAGGTACTGATAGGGGGTATAGAGGAGAACATTTTAAATTTTTTTCAGAATTTTTGTGAGAGGGATTTTTTTTAACATTGGTGGTGTTACCTTACCCTTAACTTGCCTCTATCAATATATATGGTACTACAGTATGTAATTCTGAAATGAATATTTAATTGTTGAAGATTTCCAGGTTTTCTAAATAGATTTTAAAGAAAGAGGGTAAAAGTTAAGGAATCATAACTTTCATTGTATTCAATTTGATTTATTAACATTTCGAATTGCAACATTATTTTACAAAATAATATTTTATGCACATATTTATAACGATATTTTATAATCATTTATTTAATTCATTTGTTTTTAATATGCACATGTATTATACCTCCTCTGATAATGATATAAAATATGAAGTGATATACATTTATATATAATATATCCTAGTTACATTATTAGTACATTAAATTAAGTAGCAAATAATATTTATCTGTACACATATAAGCTATGCATTTCATATAAAGTGTTATATGGGGAAATACATTTGAAAGTTAAACAAATTTAACACATAATATGATATCTGATTGAACTTTGCTATTATATCTTGGCTTAATTGAGACCTGAAGGTTGCAGGCTTACAACCTTTAACTAAGCCTACAAAAATAGCATAGTATACAATGGTTATCTTGCTGTGAAGGTAGCAGATGATTTAAATATTTTACCAGTTAATGGACATACATCACTTTGACGAGCACACGCTACATGTGTGATGACATTGTTTGGGTAGCGTGCAAATGATCCATCAACAAATGGCTTTTTACAGATACAACAGTAGCTGAAATCAGAGAACAGTGATTAAAATCGGAAATATATGAAAACTACAATAATTAATTTAATAATAAAGTAAATGAAATGTGGTTCATTTAATTAATGAGCTATATTAGGGAATACATATATATATATATATTATATATATATATATATATATATATATATATATATATATATATATATATATATATATATAATAAAGTAAATATACTTATGAAAAAACTTTTTTTCCTTATTTTACACTGCTCATTTCATTCATTCGAACATTCATTCATTCATTTTATTTCCCCCCCCCCCCCCCCCCCCCCCCGTTCATTTATTCTTGGTTGATTGAGTTAATCCATTTTACTGTATGGAAAAAAATTGGTGCCATTTTTAGACCAAAAGTCACACCTTCAATGAAACCCATTTTTGACTACTAAAGTTAATTCATATAATATATAATACCTATAACTCTAGAAGTATAGGGATTTTTGTCGCCACCGAGCTAGGGATCATGGTGTTTCACAGAGGGCTCTGAACTTCACTACCCTGTTTTTTTTTACTGCACAATTGCCACAAAAGCTTCAAAAATTAACAGAAGACGTTGTGGCGCTAGTCTAGCAGTTTTGTCGCATGTGTATGTGTTATGCCAGATGCGTGGAGGTGTGGGGGAAGGGAAGGAAAACCGCCCGAGGGGCATGTAGTTTTATTATATGTGAATGTTGACCGAAACTTGCCTGGTATAAAGAAAATGAACCTTTTGCACGAAAAAATATATATAATACATTAAAAGTATACAAAACACGTGCAATATTTTATGATAATATTCTCTTTTGTTGACCGCTCATCACCAACTTTTAATTCTTAGATTTTATATTTATATTATATTACAGTAAAACCTTGATTTTACGAAATTGAAGGGACCGAAAAATCGGGACTTTGAGGTTCGTAAATTCGAGGTCCTCAAAAAAAAAAATTAAAAAATGCCGTAAAACGTAAATTATTGCAATAAAAATTCGTTTTTATAATTGATTCAGATTTATTCGAGTGGTAAAAGAGATTAAAACAGTAGAAAAATATGAAATAGCGTGAGATAAAAAGATCACGATTTAAGCGAGTGATCGATCGCGTATTATATATAAAATCGCGCGGTAATTCGGGATTACGTGAAAACATAAAAAATAATCAAAACGTTACTAACAGTAAGACACATAATATATGGCATTAATATATTATTAATGACATATAAAAATACATTAACGGTGCGATGTAAATTTGCATCTCTTAGGAAATCGCAATTTTTACGTGAATATCATAACATCGCGGACGTGACTTTTGAAGGGGTGGAAAAAAAAAAAAAAAATCTTCAATTTTGTGTATTTTAGGTCTTTTAGAAAATGAAAGAACTCATATCAATTTTGTTTTCTCAATTCGCAATCGACATTTGAAATGCAGTCAACGACGTTATTTTTATTCGCGTAGCCAATAAAATAAAAGTACTGTTCATATATACGCGGTTAATTTTCCATAACGACGTGCGTTTTATTTTATTTTTTTAAAATTTTTAATTTTTATTTTTATTAATAATTTATTAAATAAAATTTAAAATTGAATGAAGTTTTGAGAGATATATATATAATGTACTCCATTCATGCAGCAATGCGATTGGGTCCTACGATCTGGCCGGACGAAGAGGATTCGACACTTTATTATTTTTAAGATCTTATTTATTTACATCGAATTAGACCACGCGGTTGCCATACAAATAAAAGTTTTATCAATCGGTTATTGTTTTATGACTAATAAATAAAAAATCTTACGAGTTGACGCTATAAAATAAAATTAATCTCGATTCTCGATCACAAATTTTACGTTACGACGCACGCGTAATTTAATTTTTATATATGACAAATATATGACAAATCATAGGGCTATGGACAAATATATTCGTAAACCCGAGGTTAATGCTCTCTAAGGACCGTGAGCACTTCGTATTTCGTAAAATCGAGTTTTCGTAAATTCAAGGTTATTTAACATGCATTTCCCTATCTAACTATTCGGGACCGAGAAAATACTTCGTAAAATCGCGAATTTCGTTAAATCGAAGTTCGTAAAATTGAGGTTTTACTGTATATATAATATATGGTATAATTATATTATATATTATACTGTATAATTATTCTAATCGCATATTTTGTTTGAAAAAACACCGAAGTCAGGCTACGTCGAGCGTGGTTAGTACATGGATGGGTAAACCGTTTCAAGTAGAAAATACGCTGCTCCCTCCCTGGGGTAAATTCATCTCGCTTTCCACCCAGTGCAGTGATGCACTTGTGTGTGGTTCCCCAGGCTTTTATTTGGACATTACTTTGGTCCATTGAGAAAAAGTAGAAGTGTCCGTCCTGACTGAGCTTTTCCCTCAGTCTCACCTCAGCGAATGCTGGGACGCGTAAGCATGCAGGCCGCGTGGCCACTATCGGAAGAAAGTTATAGCCTTGAGCAGCAATATTTTATATATTTTTGTTTTTTTAAAGTAATAGAAAAAAAAACACTGCACTCTTTTTATCTTAATTCATAAAAAAATAACTTTCGTTTTTCCTAGCTAGCCTATAAAAATTAAAGGAGCAACAACAATGTAAGAATATAGTACTGACAGCGAGATGACACTAAATAAATCGCTAATATTTCAATTCTGTATAATATTTATTAGAATTATAATAATTTATAATGTTTTTTTTTTACATGGCTTCTTTATAAAACAAGTTTGAAAACGGCAATATATAAATTTTAAATAATATATATTTTATATCTCCCTGCTATTTTTCAGTTTATATATATATATATATTTATATATATTTATTATATAATATATAATAATTTTAATATAATATATTATATAATTACGCAGTAATAATTATCAGTTACAAGCAATATTGTGACTGACTGTGAGGGATGACATAATTTACTGCCGGTTGCTAGCAACCCGCCGGCCCGCCCGCCTGCTATAGTAAAAATCACAAAAAGAGAATAATTTTTTCACCCCTCTCGCAACGCTACAGGATGGGAATATGAGCCTTGTGGACGATTTTCGTAGCTGACGCGTGGTATAGTTGTCCGGCCCCTTGCCATCACCGTGCTTGGCCGTGTTTCGCTGGTGGTGCAGGCGTGACGTCACACCAGATGCGACAAAAACGCCATCTCTTTTCTACCATGAAAAGGTCGACCATCCCCTGTAACTTATGCAACTAGTTTTGACGACATGGTTTAACGTGGGGTCTGGACTGGCCTGGTTAATTCTTTAAAAATATGATCATGAAAAATAAATGAGCCTACTATAGTTTTTAAACTGTTCCTTTTCTATTTTTGATAATGATTGTATTTACTAATACAATAAGCAATTTTATCAATATCTTCGTGCAGATTGGAAGAATTTAAGAATTTGTTTTGAATGAGTAGTCTCAAATTAAGTACACCATAATTAAATTGAAATAATAATGTATTGTTATGAGAAGTGGTGAAGGTAGTTTTGTTTTTGACAAGGATTTTACTAGTGCATTATGGCATCTCTCCTATACCAGCAATGTTAAATTTCGTTTTCTTACCAGTGTGCCACACTGGGTGTGCATTGGTTTACTTTCACCACTGGTTATAACGAATGTGTAAGGACTACAACATGAGTTACTTACTTGGTATCTTGAATCACAATGGAGTTATGTTGCAGATCATACAAAGCAAATCTTCGCTGAACATTTTCACCTTTCGCCAGAGCTGACTGCACTTTGCTGAGGCGATACTGAAAAGTTAAAAAGGCAGAAACAGCAAAGTATTACTATAGTGTGACAAACATAATTACATTTTTCTAGTTATATTACTACACATTGATTACACATCAATAGCCAACAGCATCAATAGCAACAACATTGGAAATGGAAAATAAGAATGTATTGGTAAGATTCTTACCAATGTGTTCCAATTTTCCATTTCCTATTTTGTTGCTTATTTTATTTTTGTTGGCTATTGATATTGATGGCGAGTTATAAGTCTTGTTCAATTGAAGGGGGCCGATTCTGAGATCTCAATCAACTGAGGTCAATCCTTCAGTAGCAATATTTATTTACCCTTGTTATAATAAGTTTTTATTTCTAATGCTATATTTCACAAGGATACTATGCACTTTTTGTGTTAGCTTCTTCATGAACTGGTCTGTGTCTCTTGTCTCTGACTTGTTTTTTATTGATTCACGAGGGTAGTAAAATAAATAAAAAAAAAACTTGAATTCTCAACAGTTACAGGACTTCAAGTTATATCTTGCATCACATTTACATACTGTAGGGCAAGTCACAATGCATATGCATATATATAAATATAAACCTGTTTGACTCAAGGCAAACTTGGATTTAATTTTTGAGCCTCGGTTACATGAACAATAATTTTTTCAGATCACTATGTAACCTGGAACTGGAAAGTTACTACTATACTTGTCATTCTGAACCCAGGTTCAAAAGTAGTCTGAAAAAAAAAAAATATTTAATTTAACATTGAAATCTCATCAAAGATCAAAGAGATTATTTTTGCATCAAGCTGGGAGGTGGGAAGTGACATAAGTTTAATTCAAAGTGAACTATTTTTTTTTTAAATTTAAAATTAAAGTAGAACTTGGGCAATTCTTTTTCCCAAAAATTTTGAGTTAGAATACTTAGATGATTCTGCATATGGAACTGAAATCTAAAAAATTCCATCTCGTAGTGTTTTCAGAAAAAATATCCAAGTCAGAGTGGACATGATGTCGCTAGCATGGGACCTTACGTGACCAAAACCCCTCAACTTACTCCAAGAAGGCTAGTCAAATGGTCATATGAAAAAAAATATAGTGATATATATCATGAAAAACTCATGGGATTTAAAATTGAAATTTTTCTTCATTTTTTCACAGGAAATTGGTTCTGTCATAAAATTATTTTGAATGTTTTTTTGGTTAAAGATCATGTCATAGAACATCACTATATTTTTTTCATACCACCAATCCACGAAATTTCTTTGAGTAAATCGGGAGTCTTTGTCAGGTAAGGCCCCATGTTAAACAACACATTCTCTCTGACATTGGGATCTTTTTTATAACTTATGGGAGATGGAATTTTTTAAATTTATTTTTCTATTTTAACTCTTAGTTGTCATAAAAAACAAAAAAAAAATACTATTTTCAAGAAGTTGTTGATTAATTGTCTTGTGTAAAACATAAATGTCTAACTGAAATATAAATTTTTATATTATAATTTTTTTTATATAGTGACAAGCATGGAGGAAATAGACTATAATTTATCCATGGTGACAAGCATTGATATTGACTCTAAAGCTTTGGGGGATGGAGTATTGCATACGCCATAAATTGCCTGTATCACCATCAATACAACATGGTTTTCTAAATGACGTGTGGCACCTCTTAATTACCACTTACATATTTTAGTTTATTATTCTACTGTTATTTACCTGATGAACAGAGGCTCGCAATGCACCACGCAGAAAGGAACTAACTACTGTCACAGACCATTCAGGTGGAAGAATTTCTAATACTTTGGAAGAATTGAAGACAAAAGCCTGTCTATTTAGCAGCTCAAGTGCCGGACCAATCAGTTCATCTCTCCGCTCACTCCTGCAAAAGAAATTTTGTCATTAAACATAGTTATTTAATATAAATATAATATAAATCAGCTACAGCATTGCAATAATAAATTATGTGGCATGCAAAAGTGGTAAATTACTAAATTTCAATGTCACGACTTTGCATGTTTCCTGCAAGTAATGAAGTTTAGAAATAGCAACTTTGCCACTTGCATGAAAGCACATTGTATATACTATATAAATATAATAAATTTTGACAAACTAATAAAAAACTAAAATATCCACCAAGGTATGGTTTAAATTGTATTTCTGAACACTTAATGCTACATACAATTGTGTCTGCTAGTTGAAAAAAACGTTTTGAACCACATTTTCAAAAATAGCTAAGCTATTCATACTTGTTTTAACACTTTAACATTATACATAAAAAATCTTAACTTCAAACCCCCCTTTTTTCACGACGGGAATGTTTAAAAATCACCTTTTTAAATTTTACACTAACTTGCCCAAGAGTGAAAATTTGTATTTTTATTGGTTCATGGGCAAAATTTTTATTTTCTTCAAAATGATTAAGTTTGGTATCAAGCTGTACAATTTTGACCTCCCAAAATTCAAATTTCTTATCATTTTTAATTTATTTATTTTTTATTTTTTGCTGAAGGTAGTTTTTCAACATATTGGTTGTAAAAACCCCATTTTGCATTTTTGATGGGCATCCTACATTCACCCTACTGATGACACCCGATTTTTGAGTCAGTTTTTGAGTCAATGGGATTTTTTTATGACATAAATATGTATTTTATTTATTTCCACAATGAACATCTATTAAAAATTGTTAAAAAAAAATGGTCAAAAAATAAGCTTTTTTTGGCCTTTCCTCTAAAAAGTGAAAAAAGGGGTTTTCGCAACTACAGTATATAGACAATATTTTAATTTTTTAACATTTCCATCTTCCATCTGAAAAAAATCAAAAGGAAATAAATTGTTATGTGGCATTAAAACCTAAAGGATTGAATTTTATTGTTTAGTGAAGTTACTTACTCTAACTTTGGATTGAGGTAGCAGCTCAGCAATGTGTGGAACAATTTCCGCTTTGCCTTGATGTCCTTGCCTCGTGTGTTGACCTCACAGTAGTCTTCAGCTGCCCTGTAGTCTTTCAAGCGATGCACCAAAATGTCCAAAGCTTTATCATGCTCATTGACCTGCACATAGTAATGTAACATACCATTTTAATGGGGCGAGCAGTCACACAAGTGCAGCAGTATTACATGGCATCTGCATTCTAGATTTGAATATCTATTTGATTATTATTATTATTAATAGTCTTTTATTAAACACAAAAAGTGTACGTACAAAATAATATTAGAAATATACATTATAAAATAACACTGTAATAGAACACATAAAACACACATACAAACTATATTTATTTATTTATTACAATGTTAGCTTACTACAGCATATTCTGCTATTGGTGTAAGCATTCAAACTTAACAACAGTATTAACAACAGTTGGAAGGATTGATAGGAAAGGAGGCGGCTGTGGCCTCGTGTTAGGAACTATATATATATATATATAATAGTTACAGAATAATAGAAAATGATAATAAAAGAATATAAAATAAAATAACAGATGATATTAACAGCCTGTTACATCATAATATATCATATATATAGGCACATATATAAAACAAAATATGACATAGAAAATAAATAGAATGAAAAACTTATTGCTTAATTGCTATTCAAAATATATAGACTATATGAAGTCTCCCTTGGCATAATCGCTGATAGGTTTAATTCTAGATTTACAGATATTTAAGGGTAAGGTAACGCCACCAATGTTAAAAAAAATCCCTCACACAAAAATTCTGAAAAAAATTTAAAATGTTCTCCTCTACACCCCCTATCAGTAGCTAAAATATCAGGTATACAAATACGATCTAGTTTTTGAGTTATGAATTTTTAAAGTTGACCAATTTAACATGGGAGTTTCATTTCTCCATGTTAAAGTAGTCAACTTTAAAAATTTATAACTCAAAAACTAGATCGTATTTGTATTGACGTCATAAAGACAGGTATGGACATCTGGTGGATTTTACCTGAGTGATTCTAAAAGTGTCATTGTTTTGATATCTGAGCTTTGCTACTGGCTAAAGTACACATGTAGTTGAGTCATAATGATTCTATAGAGGCTGTTTTCAATGCCATCTCTTGGTACTTTATGAGGTCAATACCTGATATTTTAGGTACTGATAGGGGGTATATAGGAGAACATTTTAAATTTTTTTCAGAATTTTTGTGAGAGGGATTTTTTTTAACATTGGTGGCGTTACCTTACCCTTAAATGATATTGGCTACAATGTTCATTACATAATTTACATACACAAGATTGTTCAGCTTTATGATAACCAGAGGATTTACAAATTACATGGTGGAAGCTGTGAACAGCTTGGCGAGTTAAGACATTTCTAACATTGGATCTATCAAATTGGGGCAGACACCAATGTTTACATGTCATAGCATCAGTGCTGTAAAACTCAGGATTAATATCCTGAGCTTTTTGATTCCTGACAGCTAGAAAATTGGAATACTGATCTGTCATTGGAAGTTTAAACATTTCTTTGATTTCTGTAATAAAATAATTGGAATCTATCAGTTTATAGGCCAGTCTAGTTTCGGTAAATTTTGACAGACACAGTAGTCTTTTAACAAACATAGCTTTTACTGATTCTAATTTATCAAAGTCGGATACAGATAAATGAGGCCATACAATTTCAATACCATAAGTGGCCACAGGGGCGACTTTTAAATTGAATAGTTTGAGCCCTGTTTTGATGGATAGACCAGACAGACCTGAGATAGTGTACATTCTGGTGGTAGCATTCTTACATCTTTCTGTTATATGTTTAGAAAAAGAGAGCCCTGTCATTTGAAGTACTATGCCGAGATATTTAATTGATTATTATGTAACCTCCTATATTAATAATGTTCCAAGTGAGATTGATGACTCTGCAGATAAACATGCAGACTCTGCATTCAGCCAACCTGGCAGTGCAGAGGTGTAATATGCAAGTAATCATTCCTACGCCAGCTTGTGCTGTTGTCATTGTTAATTTTCTGTCAATAAAATAAGTATGTACAAGCAATTTCAGTTATTACAATTGTATGTCACTTCCGTATTTTATGATGTTATGCTGATGTATTACCTTTCCATACAAAGTGGCAGTTTCCTGGTCTAATCCAGAGTCTTTGATTTTTCCAAGTAAAAGTTGTACCCTATACAAGCTGGATTGCTGAAGTAAACTTTGGAATTTTTTTCTATTCTCTGAAACAAGTCTCTCATCCAAGTGTATATCCTTTTTCATGGTAAGTATATTTTCCAAGTACAGCATTGCCAGATGGGTGTGGAATTGTTCTGTCTGTAAGCAGTTGACAAACTATTAGACTGGGTCATTTTCAAAGCAAATAAAAGTTCAATTTTACCATAGTTTGTTGATCAATAACAAGATATTCCAGATAAATGACTAGAGCTTGAGGGTAGGGTTGTAAGAACTCAACTATCATTTCAGGGTTTATTTTATCACATTCAACTGCTGATCGGTGTGTAAAAACTTGAGCACCCAAGCATTCATTCCGTTTCAACACAAAGTCTGAATATCTCCATACTAAATCAACATCTTTCTGGCTGCAATAAATTCAAATCAAGTTAGTATTAAAATGTATTCACAATATAATTTATGTATTTGTATTTTTTTTATATTATTTTTTTACTTACTTTGCTAAGCACTCCACAAAAAACTCAAGTCCTTGAAAACTGTCATCAACAATTTCCCCAGTAATTAGCCGTGCCCAGATCTCGAAGGCCATTTCATGATTTCTTGAGTGCCTGTTCAGCAATGCTAGAGCATGATAGCACTCTTGTGTCTCCAGCCAAGTCAAGCAATCCTTTTCATCACAATGTATTTCACCAGCAACAATAAATGCTTCTAGATCTCCACGATTACACTCGGAGTAAAGTTTGATGAGAGCTGTGTCAATTTCCTGTAAAAAATCTATAGTCAGTTCTCGATTGTGGCATGTTTTTGAACTGACATGCAAAAAGAAATGCAGTATATTTTTTTATAGAAAATAATTTGTAATTTAATTTGTAATTTCCCTACTACGTGCTTACATATTGGTGGTGTAGGCGTGGAGAAGAATCCCGTAGCTGCTCCAGTAAGTGGCGCAGAAAGCTGCGTGCCCTCTGCAGTCTGGCTTCATCACCACCAAAAACTTGCATCACATCAGCAATCTCATGCAGTGGTGGCACCGAACGTACGAACTTGGAAGATTGCGGGAGCAGTTTTGGAAACAATGAAATTACCTAATAACAAAATATATACATGCTTCAGCAAACTGATAAAGAACTAACAATAACAAAAAAATACAAGTCTTAAATTACCTCTCTAATGTCAACATTGCTGTTGATAAACATCTCCTTTGCTTTATCAAATTCTTCAAATGAAAAGTAGATAAAGGCTGCTTGTTTTTGGATATTTTGATAAATATTTTCAAATTGATCTTTGGTTAAGCCGGAATGATTGGCATTTTCAGCCAATGCAAGAGCTTCATCTACTCTTTTATCTGCCAGAAGTGCCTGAAAACAATGATTATTAATTAGCAGAAAGAAAGCTGTAGCTATTTAATTATTTCTGATCAACGTCCCCTTCTACATACACACAGGGATATTTTTCACTGTCTAATTACTTATTAATTTTCAGACTGTTTAATGTTTAGTGAATACAGTATGTTATGATGAATACTTTTTTGTTGTTGTTGTTGTTGTTGCAAATATGGAACATTTTCTTCTCCTTTATATTGTCAAAAAATGAAATAGTTTCAATTTTTTTCTATCCAGATCTGGAATATATATATATATATATTTATATATAGATTGTTCATGAAGCCAAAAAGACAAGGAAACCAACAAATGATAGGTTCATACATGTATTAACTGGTTGACACGATTCAATTAACTTCTTTAATTCTCAGTAATTATTAAAATTGCAACTGGATAATAGTTGGAATTGAAAGTATAAGGTTATTTACTCATTATCATTAATGGAATATAACTCATGTCAGTTCCAACCAATAGGGTTTTTCTTTAAGAGCCTTGGTTAGACTGTATTTATATAACACTTTACAAGAGCAGGCCATGCCATCCTGTAATTGTATGTGCAGTACATAAGTAGAGAAGATAATATGACTATCAAGCCTTGTGAGATGATGAACGAAGGAAGAGAAATTGCTGACCAACTAGACTGTTATGAACTGGGTTTTGGGCGATACCATCTCCTACCTGCACTTGTTTTTCCCAAGGAACTGGACACAGACAGAAGACAGATGAGGAGGAGCTCAAGTAGAGGCGACCATCATAGTTTCCCAAGGTAAGAGCTCCGTTGAAGGGCAACACTTGTTTCTGCTGCTGATCTAGTATGCTGTTGTCATAAAATTACTATGTTAAAACACATGTTGAAAAGAGACTATACCAAGGACAGTAGTAGAGTCCCCCCAATCCAATTCCCCCCCCCCTTGTCCAGAAGATTGCAGTATTGAAGGTATTTTTAAAATTAAACCATTTTTATTGTCCTTTTCCTCACTAATTCCCTCTTCCCAATGCCTCAAACATAGCATTGCAAGAAAAATAAAGTCTCCCTCAGAAAAAAAAAAAAAAAAAAAAAAAAAAAAAAAAAAAAGATTTGTATTGTTTATTTTTATGGACTTTACCTGTGAACCATGACGAAGTCGTAGCTCAGAGCAAGAATGTATGGGTGGAAGTATGCCAAAGAAATAATCCCAGGGCCGCTATATGAAACACACACAAAAAAAGTATATTTTAAAGCACATATAAGAAAGATTTTGAACACTTAGAGCTATGGAGGAAGAATCCATTAATATAAAAATATAAACTCTTATATTTATTCACATATTTATGTTTTCTTTAAATAACCTTCTTTGTTTGCTCTTATACCCAATATCCATTGTGTATGCTCTCTCTGTAATGCCTTGTTACCCCCCAAGTTTATTAATTTGTATAAATGAAGCATTGAATTCAAAAGCCATAAAACAACACAAGTTTTGGGTTCAGGGTTAAATCATTAAAATTATGTGCTCATTACAATGCAAATATGAGCTGTCAAACTCTTTACAGGGAGCACTATAAACCATTATTTATTATATAGTAAAAAGATTTTCTTTTACATCTTGGAAGTCTGCCATAAAATAGCCTTTTTTGTTTCAAAAGAATTCGGATATAAAGTCATAACAATCAAGCAACAAAATACTGTATTTATACTAAGCCATAATCTAAAATTATTAACTAAAGACTCTCCGTATTCATGTTCTCACATTTATAATCATATGGAACCATTCATTACCAAGTACAATAGAAATAACCCTCAGAATTTGAAAGGAATTCTTAGTAAGTTGCTGATAAAGTGCCCTAATGTTAAAGAATTTTTTAATTTGCCACTAGGGAATATATTGAATTATATGAATAAGATATGCATGATAATCTTTGCATGATAATGGTGTGTATAATGTGTTTTTAGTGTGTACAGTATAATGTTCTTGATAATTAGTTAGCTATGCAATTACTGGGCATGATCTATAGTATGTTGTATATTTATGAAATTACTGTGCAATATAAAGATTGAAATAAAGAAACTAAAGTTTCTAAAGAAACTGATAGGTAAAGTCTTACTTTGTAAAGTCTGAGCATGACCACTGGATGGGAGGAGTATTCGTCACCCCCTGAGCTGTCACAAACATACCCAAACCACCAGGAGCAGTGAGTAGAAATTCTCCCTACAAATAACACATTATTATTAATTTACTGTTAAAAATAACAAAAAATAACAACAAAATTAGGAATAAAATATTTTGAGGACTTGCAGCATACAAAATGTTTGTGGATTCAGGAAATTCTTGAAGCAATATGCAAATGCATATTATGTACTTAAATAATAAATTATAATTATACTGTAACTATTATAAGGTGCCAAAGATATAACTATATTGAGGCATTAATTATAATCAAGAATTATAACTGTAAAAATTTTACTGTAACTGTACTTTAAAATATTTTAATCATGATAAAAAAAAACACTGTATACACATTTCTTATTAATGATGGATGTATTGTACCAACGGGACCGTATAAAATGTCTATGCACAGGTCATATAGGTAACGTCATAAAAGACGTTTGGCATCGGGGCACGTTTGATAAAAACAGTTAAATCAACTGACCTTCACTCCTCAAATTTAATACACATCGTTGCCGATAGCATTAAACAAATGGCATTTTATACGGTTTCATCGGTACCAATTCGTATTATCGATTTTATTTATTATATTTATTATAAAGTTTTCTTTTCTTCTTCTTTTTTTTTTAAATTTTTCATAAAAAAAATGCACAATACACTTTATGAACAATTAGATAGTACACTGTGCAGTAATTAATTGTACAATTATTGCAATTTTTACTGAACAATGCATAAAAATATACAGTTAAATTTTCAGTGAAGTGAAGACTGTATACAACTTTACAAAGAACTGTACCTTAGAAATTCTTCTAATGAGAGGAACAAAGCTTTCACTGTCAAAATCAAAGAGCTCTTGGCTGGTTTTTGATTCAAAATTGAATACTTTGTATTGCTTGAGCAGAGCAGCACAAATAAAAGGACCGTCAACTGCAATTTCTCTTGCAGCTTCTGGCACAGGAATATCAGCCACCAGGTTAAATTTCTTATCTGTCACATTGAATATCTTCAACCTTTTTCTATCGGCGACACATATCTGCAATATTTAATTATACATGGTAAAATCATAACAGTTTGGTTGTCTCCAACTGTTAATTGTGTATTTACAGCAGCCTCACCTGAGTTGAGAATGGGTCATCTACATTTGGATTTTCATTTACACAAAACGTGGTTATGCCCTGTAGAAGCGGACCTCCACCAACAATTTCCATGGTAGTCATATCAAGCAAAAAAAGACTAGAGTTGCACAAAACCAACAGACGGTTCAGTGCAGAGGCAGCTTTGATATTTTTTACTGGCTTTTTCTGAAACACAAGGATTGAATCACACAAAAAAATTGGAAAGGAAAATAGATTCTTTAATTGACAATAGACCATTTAGATTCAAGTTAAGTCATAAAATCATTTAGACACTAAAAAACAAAAAATAAAATAAATTTGCGACCTCCAAAAAATAGTGATTAGTGGCAGCGGTATAAATAGGGCTTCAAAAGCACCAGTGTGCATTTTCCGGAATGATAAAAGTGTGCCTTTCCAAAAAATAATAATATTTAAAATAATAAAAATATAAAATTGTTGTTATTGTGTGTTTAAAAGTGTAATCAGAGCACAGCATTATTACCTCGTAGTGGTGAATACGGGCAACGCTGACCCGACCCTTGAGGAAAGCAGACCATGCAGTTCCTGCAGCAGGAATCCTAGTTCAAGGGAATGAGTACATTGTCTCTGTGGGTCAGCGGCTAAATTAACCCCATAGTCTGGGCAGCAGGGCAAGCTGTTAACAACATGTCCTCGGTATGTGGGGTCTAGTAAGCCTTATTACTTAAAATAACATTTTACTAAAAAGCAGAGAAAAATTGCTTTGGATATAGACGACCGAGATAATGATGTTGCTGGCTTACCTCACAAGGAATATGGTGTCATGTTATGAATATATGAATGAATATTCTTACTGTAGTTTTCTACCTTACAGCACTAAGCTATTTTATAACATTCTGTAAAATACACATTAGCGCTTTCGTCGCGACCCCATCAATATTCTCATAGATTTTATTTATTTGAACAACTTATTGTGTAACAATATATGGATCACGTCAAAATTCTTATAATATTAAGCATACATATTTATAAGATGTACATGTCATACATCTATATATCAAAACAATCTTGTACTGCAACAATGTTACCGTATATAAATACAGTAGTTGCAAACGGATGTGAGATACGTATTGGCTCTCTCCCATGTAGCACACTTTATCGGCTAAATATTGGTCAGATATTGGGAATATTGGCTTAAAATCTACGATATCACCCATATGTAGCCAATGTTCTTACAATATTGATATGCCGACATTGCCCAATTTTGGCATTTAATATTCATACAATGTTGGCTAAAAGTTGGTAGCGCAATATTTAATTTCACTACCTTGGTCCAATATACGTTAGCCATATATTCATTAAATGTGGTTGTCCCAATGTCAATGCAACGTTGGCTGGGCATTGAAGTTCAATACTTGAAATATTTATGTCGGTACAATAATGGCTTTCTGATATTGCTGCAGTGTCAACATTAAACATTGGTTGAATGTTGGCTACGGATTGACAGTCAATGTATCATATAGGAATTTGTAACAAATATTCAAACAATATTGATATGTGAATATTGCTCAATATTGGTGCTCGATATTCATGCAATGTTGGATTAAAGTTACTAGCACAATATTTAATTTCATTACGTTGGTCCAAGATACTTTGCCGTATATTCATTGCATGTAGTTTCCCAATGTCAATGCAACGTTGGCTGGGCATTGATGTTCAATACTTGAAATATTTATGTTGGTACAATAATGGCTTTCTGATATTGCTGCAGTGTCAACATTAAACATTGGTTGAATGTTGGCTACGGATTGACAGTCAATGTATCATAGGAATTTGTAATAAATATATAAACAATATTGATATGTGAATATTGCTCAATATTGGTGCTCAATATTCATGCAATGTTGGATTAAGGTTTCCAGCACAATATTTAATTTCATTACGTTGCTCCAATATACTTTGCCGAATATTCATTGTATGTAAGTTTCCTAATGTCAATGCAACGTTGGGTGGGCATTGAAGTGCGATGTTCGAAATATTTAGATTGGGATTGGCTAAATATTGGCCCAATATTGCACCAATTATAAGTTCTAACTTTGTCAATAGATGGCAGCAAAATTAATTCAATTTAAAAAACACTTAAAAATTAAATTAAAATTAATTTAAGTCACTGTACTTTTTTTTAAAAGTAAACACTAAATAGAACCATTATGCTGGGAATTTTTAAGACAATAAATATTTTAGTGCTGTTGTTAACGGAATCAAAAATTAATAAACAATAAGAGAAACTCTAAAAAGAGATATAGATTGAAATAACAAATAGTCTATGATAAAAATACAAGTGTTATACATTAAAAATATACTCCATCATCGAGACTTGGGAAAAAGTCTTAAAAAAAAAAAAAGCCCCATGATGCATGCAGCTCCATATATGTAATATATGTTAAATACATATTATTACCCTATGGAATCAAAATCGAATCCAATATTGTGCCAATATTGGTTGGCCATTCCTGAGATTTATAAAAAATATATTGTATATAGCAACACTTGCCCAATATTAAATTAAATATCAAAGAATGTTTATTTTAAATGTTGGTGCAACATTGGCAATAAATATCCTCCAGCCATAGAGGTTTGTTGCAGCTGCACTATTTAAATGATATTAAAATTAAATATCCGAACAATGTTTATTTTAAATGTTGGTGCAACATTGACATTAAATATCGTCCAGCCCTAGAGGTTTGTTGCAGCTGCACTATTGAAACGATATTAAAATTAAATATCCGAACAATGCTTATTTTAAATGTTGGTGCAACATTGATATTAAATATCGTCCAGCCATAGAGGTTTGTTGCAGCTGCACTATTGGACCAACGTCGAATTTGATATTGAGGCGATATCAAAACGATCTGTGGTGAATATTGCGCCGATCAAATGTGCTACATGGGCTAAGTCACGAGAATTTGCGAGATTTTTCTCCCAGCCTCTCACAATCAAAACTTGAAGTCAGTTGATCCACTTCAGGAATATATTATGTTTGTGTCTGCTTTACTATACAGTAACTCTATGGTTTCACAATCGGGTAATAACAGACCATAGCTATATACTGCAGTATCAGTACAGTACACTTACCACATTCATATATAGATCACAATTTCTCTTGCTGCTGTACACCATTCTGCCACTTGGATGTTGCTTTTCTTCCAACAAATAGACAACAAGAAAGCTGCAACATGTATTATGTGCTTTAATGGAGAGTTAGCAATTATATTAATATAATAATAATAATAACAAAAACATGTGTATTAATAGTGGTTGCTGCTAGTGTTGTAAAAAATGAAAGGAACTTGTGATGAGTGAACTTTCACAAGTTCACTTCGCGAACATTACAAAGTTCGCGAACATGTAAAAAACCGGGAACGTTTGAATTCTGTACAAAAGTACACTTAATTCGATATTCAGCAAACTAAACAGCAAGATGTTCACATTTAATGACAATTAACTTCATGAAAGCAAGTTAAAGATATAAATTGAATAAATTTACCCTCGCAAAAAAGTAATTATTTTTTTGTCCTGCCATAGCCTTTGGGAGTTAAAATATACATTTAGTATCGTGTCCTTTCATTTTTGGCACCCAAAATAGTAGTAATAGTTACAAATAAGGTGTTTTAATTCAAATTTCTATTTAATTTTAACTTTTTATTTAAGAACACAGATGTAACCAATCAGAACGCTGAAATTTACGCGGGATTTTTGAATTAGGTTTCACAAGTTCGCGAACGAACATTGCATGAGTGAACTTTATATGTTCGCGAGCGAACTTCTTGAATGTTCGCAGTGAACTTTCACATTTTTACAACACTAGTTGCTGCAGAGGTTCACCCTCTATATACTTCATTTGTTTATTAAATCGTTAAATCTTTTATAAGCTGAAAATACAAATACATGCATTATATGCAATTCAGTATACAACAAGTCTCCTCAGAATGCAAGTCATGAAACTAAAAAAAAAAAAAAAAAAAAAAAAAAAAAAAAATAGATGAAACTCAATCTAAACCTTAGATCATAATTAAGGGTCAAAGTTCCATAAATTTTTTTGTAGTTACGGGATTTACATTCTGAGGCAATAAATATATGCTCATAGCATCTTTCATGAAAGTTTGATTGTGCTGGTATGTTTGCAGCAATCACTATGGATTGGCATGACATGTATTTTATAAACTGTATTGACCTCATAAAGTACCAATAGATGGCATTGAAAACAGCCTCTATAGAATCAGTATGACTCAACTACACGTGTACTTTAGCCACTAGCAAAGCTCAGATATCAAAACAATGACACTTTTAGAATCACCCAGGTAAAATCCACCAGATGTCCATACCTGTCTTTATGACGTCAATGCAGTATGAATATTTTTTTGTTGAGATACATACCCATCTGAAGTACCAATGTATAGATCCCTGCCACAGCATTCAATGCATTCAATCTAAAAAGAAGATATTTACAGTACTGTAAAGAAATTTGTCAGAGAATTTAACCGTTTCTCTCTCTCTCTCTCCCCACCCCCCTCATGACTGCATGTATGTAATATCATCGCCTCAGTGTTGACCCGACTATTGTGGGTCTCTTCCAAACCGGGCCAAAACCATGACCTAGTATAGCAATCCATCCCAGCATTTCCTGGTTGTGACATGGAAACCTCAGTCAGGAATCGTCAGGACGGTCGGCCATTGATAAAAGATGCCATCAATCACCTCCCAGATGCACAAGTGGGTGTTCTTTAGTAACCGCCACTTATGAAAAGTTTGGCGGTGCCTGGGATCAAACTCACAGCCATCTGATTATGAATCAAAGGCACATATTGGGCCTGTTCATAAACCCTGCTCGGTGTACACTTTCTACACCCAATCAACCTTATACGATTGGGTGCAGAAAGTGTACACCGAGCAGGGTTTACGAATAGGCCTATTATATGATACCACTGCATCAAATATGTGCCCAGTTGACATTACTAGTAATGTTTATAAACATGGCAAACTACAGAACACACAGTTTTATGCATATACAATACTGTATGTATACATATATTATAGTGTGCAGTATGAATGCATATTGTGTGCATATACGGTAAACAGTATGCATGGCATATAGTATGTATGTACAATATGACATACAGTATATGCATTTATATATTATATATGTACAGTATGCATACAGTATAATGTATATTAAATATATAATATGCATGGCATATATATGGTATGTAAGAGCAGAACGGATATGTTACAGTATGCATAAATATATAACAAGGATTTTGTATGTACATACAATATCCTTGTTATATATATATATATATATATATATATATATATATATATATATATACAGTAATAACACTTATTCTTACTTTCGTTTGGATTTTTCCATCTGCTGATAGTAAATTTGTTGTCTCGATTACAGGGACAAATGCAAATGCTTTGACACTCATTTTTGTAATTTCAAAAAGGATTGAAAAAAGGAAATACTATACAGACTGATACTACTTAGGAAAATAATAATTTGATTTTAGCTGTTCATTACAAGAAATAGTTATGTATGTTTTCATTATTCAACTCAACCGACTCAACGGTGACAGTAAAACTCTCAAATCTGTGTTCAGTTTACAAACATGCCTCCAGCACTACTCTTGCAAGTATGCATACCGTACTCTTCAACACTTCAACCTGGCAAACCTGCAGACTTTTTTAACAATACGAAATTACGAATACAGAAACAACAACGCCCACTTTTTCATAGGCGGGAGGGCAGCATTGATGGAGGGTGGAGCGGGGTGGAGGGTATGCCTCATCTATACACAGTACCCAGACTACCCAGCACAGTACTTTAGTATACACTTAAGTATCCAACGTGATCATATCCAGCCAATCAGAATGCTAGAAAGAAGTCACGTAATATACTTAAGTACTGTGTATAGATCAGACATAGAGGTTCAAGAAGGCTACAGTTAGGAGGTGCCACGCTCCGTGCTGCCCTCAAGCGGATAGCGCAGAACTAGCGAATGCAGATGACAGTCTGATTTCTGAAACAGATTTTGTCCGCGAAAAATTCAAACGGTGTAAATTAAATCCGGGGGTCGATCGCGTAAGGCATTCGAATTGAACGATTCGTTAGAACGATATCGTTTTGAAGATCACTCGACAAAAAAAAGTGCGATCACGTAACTTAAAACTCGTTTTCGTTTCTCGTTCGAGCTCGAAAACGTGATCGTTCCGTGAACGAACGAATCCTACCGGAGCATTACCGGAGCAACTTTGTAGACCAATCAAATCGCTTGCATTTTCCACGTGACACTCGTGCTGAACGACATCGAGTTCACTAACGAGCACGAAAACGTTAACGATAAAATCACGCAACGTTCGTTGCCAAGTTCGAGAGGCGCGAACATTATTTGCCCCATTTAAATGAATTAATGAATTAAAATGAAAGTTGCTGAAATTTGGTACACGTCATCTTTAGGCTATTAAAATGACATTGAATTGATTAAAAATTAAATTTGTGAAAAATTCATGGAGTTATGACACTTTTAGTGTCACCTTTTTTCCAAATTTTTTATAAATTTTGGAAGGTTTAATCATCGCAATTAGAGGTTTCACGCAGCACATTGGTTCATTCTTTACATTATAGAAGCATTTATAAATTGATTTGAAGCGTTAAAGTATTTATAATCATTAATTTAAGATGACATGACGCCATCGATTTCAGCAAACGTCTAGAAAATAGCACTCGTTTTCAAAACGTGATTTTTGCGGCTCGAATCGTTTTGAAAACGACACGAATTGAAAACGAATGCTTACGCGATCGCACTTATCAAACTTGTCCTCGTCGAATCGTTTTGAAAACGACACGAGTTGAAAACGATACGAATTGAAAACGTACGGGCCCCTTACGAAAATTTTGAGTCTAGACTGGACCCAGTCTAGATCTAATTGGGCTGGATCCAGACTGGGTCCAAAAAAAAACATCCAAAACTGGATCCAGACTGGATCCAGCCTAGTTTGGGTCCAGCCCGGGTCTAGCCTGGATCTAGCCAAAGTATATTCTAGACCAATTTTTCAAATTAAAATCTAGCCCTAATTAATTAATAACCATCCCCCAGGTAATTTGTGCCCCCCCCCCCCCCCCACCTCTACACCCAAATATGCACATAATAATATATCCATGTGTGCCGTCTCGTCGCAGAAACCTATATAGGGACCTCCCGTGTCTTACGGCCAGGAATTTGATCAGAGTTTCGCTGTTTCTGAGAGTGGCGTCGCTGCTAATTGCTAATTTAAATGTTCGGCACGGTCCGGTTCTTGCTGGCTGAAATTGCCAGCGCAGCAAGTGAGACCCGGGCTGTGCCGCTGTGATTCAGTAGCGCCACCACTCTCAGTTACAGTGAAGCTCGGCTAAGCTGGTCAAATTTCTGGCCATAATTAAGACACGGGGAGGTCTTTGTAGGGCCCTTTGGTCTCGTCAATTTTCTATATTAAAGCAGTTCACATGAGAATACACAAAATTATAACAGAATCGAGTGGCAAAAACATGCAATTAAAAATACATACACATATAACATGATTTCAGTGTTTTTGCTTTGTTTTAAACGAGGAACAAAGGAACGGTAGCGTTCCTCACTGGTTGTGCGGTGAGGAACGGTAGAATTCTTGGCGATTCTTATGGGTTTGCCAAAATTCTCCTGACTAACTAACGTACTTGTCATATATCCCATGAAAAAAATATCATTCGACATGAATCGAAATGAATCATGTCGAATCAAGTCGCTGCGATTCAAATTTTTGCACCGCTTCTCTCGACACCGAATCGATTTGAGTCGGGCCGAATCAAGTCGAGTCGTGTTTAGTTGAGTCGAGTCGAGTCGGTCCAAGTCACTTCGAGATGCCACGAAAGGTGGTGGCATCTGTATGTGGCAGCCCCTGCTCGCAGGACCTGCAAACGTACAGGTAAGAGGAGCAGCCTGGGTCCTCTTGGTACCTTAATAACTGTCAGTCTGTGTCATCTATGACGCGTTGGTAAGAGCACTAGGAGCTGCAATCACCCTGGTTATATAGTGCCGTCAGCAACCTCGGTCCTCCATGGTACATCCTTGTGCCTGCAAACAAACATATACCGGTAAGTACCATAATAAAATTGTCAGTCAGCGTCATTTACGGCAAGTTGGTAGGAGCACTAGGAGCTGCAATCACCCTGGTTATATAGTGCCGTCAGCAACCTCGGTCCTCCATGTTACATCCTTGTGCCTGCAAACAAACATACAGGTAAGTACCATGGTAAAATTGTTAGACAGTGTCATCTGTGGCAGGTTGGCACATTGAAGGCGAAGCTAAAGTTCACATCTAAGGGATGCCGCAAATTGACTAATTTAACATGGGATTTCCATTTCTCCATGTTAAAGTAGTCAACTTTAAAAATTCATAACTCAAAAACTAGATCGAATTTGCATACCTGATATTTTAGCTACTGATAGGGGGTGTAGAGGAGAACATTTTAAATTTTTTTCAGAATTTTTGTGTGAGGGATTTTTTTTAACATTGGCGGCGTTACCTTACCCTTAAGAATACACCAGCTTTGTTTTAGTCTCCTTGCATAATTAAAGTGGTGAGTTTAGACTCCCCCTAGTTGCTGGATACTGTAAAGCTAAACTGAAGAGTACACTGGGGGCCAAGCTATACCTCACATTAAACACGAGTGCTGCCAGCCAATAAAGTAGCTTTAAATCATGCAACATTGCCAAATAGTGAGCGGCGCCGCTATTGTTTGGCTGCAGGTGTTACACCAAAATTGCAACGTCGCACAATTTTCATTGGCTCGCGGCATCGTTTGATGAGAAGGATAGCTTGGCCTCCAGTGTACATTGTATCAAGGCAGTGTCCTGCAAACATGCTACTACAACAGACATCTCATGCATTTTTTTTTATTTTTTAAATCTATAGAGATCCTTACAAAGTTGCTGGCATAATTTAACCACTCGGTGTTTTTAAAAACTCCACATGCCTCAAACTTTTTTGCAGCGATTGTCATACATTATACAAAAATTTTCATGTACCGTTGCATTCCTGACTTGCTTCCTCACTTGTTGCGGTAGGGAGTTGTGTGTTCCGTGAGAGGATGGAGGGGTCGCCAGGGCTGGTACGGTGGTGGTTGCGGTTGATCCTGGAGGTACGGCTGGGGCGGGGGGTAGGTGAGGTGTACTGGAGGGCACACCCGCGGTGGGCCCGTTGTTGGCAGAGGTGGAGGTCACCCCATACGAGCTGGGACGACCTCTACCTGCAGGCACGGGGGCTCCGGGTACCCAAGGTTTCTTCACCTTAGGACCCTTTGGAATAGACACTTCAATCTCTACCTCCTCTTTGGGCATCTGGGATATACCTGAGAACATAGAAGAGAGCGGGATTGTGAGATGTGGAAGAATAAACGATGGCTTTAGTGTAGAAGGACATGTGGTTTAAAAAAAAAAAAATTATATAATTACTAAACACTTACATTATAATTTGTTTTGAAATACAAGCAACAAACGAATCAGTATTTCTACTTGAGGGCTCCTGTATTTTGAATAACCACTTAAAACTCAAATTTAGCCTTAAGTTTTTAGTACACAATGCTGAACAACACCAAACATTGGTTCTAAAAATGTCCAGGTTTCATTTCTAAATCCTTAAGCTGCTGACGAAAGGACAAAAAAGCAAGACGTGACTGACCTTGTTGAGGAAAATTTTCTCGAGGGTCTGTGCCATCACGACAACATCCTCCCCAGGTTTGTTGTACACGTAACAGTTGGAGAACATGGTGTTCATGTCCTGGATGCACTCCAGTAATAATTATTCTCTAACCGTCGCTTGATTGTGCCCAGGTCCATCGGCTGCTTGATGATTTTATGGTAATCCTACAAGCAAAACATAACACCATTGTTGAGAGGATGGACAGGAAGGATACTTTTTTTAGGTCAAGGTAGATCTATTGATTATTATTATTTTTTTTAACTGACAAATCATCAAGAAGTTTTTATTTTTATGAGAGTAATTTCTAAGGTTTCAAATAAAAGGAGAATATGGTAGCAAGATTTCTATTTATAATACTTTAGAGAATGTAGAGAAAAGGTAAGATGAGGACTTAAAAATTTAGGGAACTTTAAAAAATCTGATTGAAGAAGTATAAATTAACTTAAATTTTTAGTTATAATTTACCGGTAGGTTAAGCTTCTTTGCGTCTACAGGTTGCTGGAAGGGCCACGCGAAGAGGTGCTTCCATATTGCCTTCATCACGGTTTTGGACAGGTACTGCAGCTGGTTGGTGACTCTGCCTGGTCGTTCTACTGGCGGAACACAAGGGGGTTGTACCACCCCGTTAACTGGCTCGACCTGGGGCTCATCTCTGGGGGGAGGGGACGACACATGCTGGCCTGCAAATATATGACAGTACATGTCTTGCGGCAATCATAAAGATAGAGTGGACTGGACGGGGCGTGGAAAATCAATATTTAGAGCGTGGGAAAGAGCCCGTGAATGATAAAACTTACTTAATGTGCATTAAATAGTACTATCTTGCAGTATGCACTGATTTAAGATCTGAATTACTAAATCTTTTATAAATATTTTAACCCCAATGTATCTCCCATTTGCATAGATTAAAGGCCTCATGAACCTTTTCACAGTATTAAGTACACGGTTAGCTTTGCTTCATTGTGATTCGGCTGCATATTTTTTTTTTTTTTTTCAGTAGCACAATTATCAGAGATAATAGCCGATGAAGAAGCACCTGTGACGTCACTCACGCTCATTCAGCGGCGACAATATAGGGAAATCCCTGCAAAAGATAGGTTCTCTCCCGCTGCAACCACAGCCACAATTTTACTTCTGGAATTTTGAAACCTTACCAGGGCAGTCTTGATAGTATTTGTCAAATAGCCTGAAAGATTTTTTTTGATGACATTCATACAAACCGAGTTATTGCGGTAGAAAGAGGAGCGAAAATGTTGTATAGGAAAACAATGTTAAATTTTTGGCTTATCTTGCTACCGCAATAACTCGGTTTGTATGAATGTCATCAAAAAAAATCTTTCAGGCTATTTGACAAATACTATCAAGACTGTCCTGGTAAAGTTTCAAAATTCCAGAAGTAAAATTGTGGCCGTGGTTGCAGCGGGAGTGAACCTATCTTTTGCAGGGATTTCCCTATATTGTCGCTGCTGAATGAGCGTGAGTGACGTCACAGGTGCTTCTTCATGGGCTATTATCTCTGATATTTGTGCTACTGAAACAAAAAAAAATATGCAGCCGAATCACACTGAAGCAAAGCTAACCGTGTACTTAATACTGTGAAAAGGTTCATGAGGCCTTTAAGTACAATTTAAAACCAGGTTCAATTTTGCTAAATTTTATTTATATAATTTAGTTTATAATTTAACTTCATCTATACAATTAGGCACCCATTTTATAGGAAATCACTACTAAAGATAGTTTTCATGCTTTTTAGCTCTTTCTACAAGCTTTTTTTTTTTTAAATTAAAAATGCAAGCGATTACTGACCCTTATTAGAGGTTGCCGGTCCAGGTTTTGCCTGCGATGCTGAATTGTTATTTGGGGTTGGAGCGGCAGGAGGGGAGGAAAGTCGCTCTGACGCTCCGCCCGCTGCACTGCCTGCCGAGGCGCTGCTTGTGGCATTGGCAGCAGCCCCAGCAAACGCCTTGCCCGCGGGAGACGGCATCCCCACGCTGCTCACGTCAGACGAGCTCACTGACTGCTGGAAACATCGTCAGTCACAACCACGCAATATTCCTAACGAATTAAGCTTAAGTAAAAGACAGGAGAATTTTAAAAGCTATTAATACTTTAGAATTAACTTGAGAAGTGAAATAAATTTTAACCTTGATACAAACTTAAGGTAGAGTTAACACGGATCAGCTGGCCCAATGCTAAAAAAATCCCATTCATAAAAATTATGAAAAAAATTTAAAATGTTCTCCTCTACATCCCCTATCAGTAGGTAAAATATCAGGTGTACAAAAACGAGCTAGTTTTCGAGTTATTAATTTTTAAAGTTGACTAATTTAACATGGAAGTTCCATTTCTGGTAAGCGGACCAAATACCCCCGGACGAAATACCCCCGGACCAAATATCCCCGCCCGGACCGGATGAAATACCCCTGGACGAAATACCCCCTTGTAAGTGGAGAGGGGCGGGTGACCAACACGGGAGGGGAAGTTGACTTTATTTATAAAGTCTGTTTTTCTGTCGTTTGTCTGACGTCACACACGTCGTATTAAAGAAGGAAGTTAGTAACGTTAGGCCAATACATTTTGCATTAATTTATCATATCATTCATATCAAATTAAAATTAATGTGTAATATATTTTGATACGATACATTTTATGCTTGTTAATTATAAGTGTTTATTGCATTTTTTTAGATTTTTTTTAACCAAAAATTTTCAAAATCATCCCTATATAATTTTTTACTTTAAAAAAAAATTAAGAAAGTTTTTTTAGTGTAATTTTTTAATTCTGATTCGATTGGTATAGGTCTAAAAATTAAAACTGCAATATTTTTTTATTGTTTTTGGTCCCCCGGTGCTATAGGTGCCGTGAACACTTAACGTAGCATGTGTACCCCTCCTTGAAGAAACTTAATTTACTTGTTGTTCTATTTATTTCCTTATTTATTCCTTCCTTTTCTATTTATATATGTTGGCACCAAAGCCCGAATTCAATGCGCACATCTAGGTGTGCCCCTAGCGACTTGAGCAAAGACCGAAATTAACAAATATTTTGGGCTTTGCTCATATAAATTTGAACATTTCTAGAAGTGCTCAAATCGGAAAAAGCAAACCCCGACGAGAAGTTTTATTTCGGGCTTAAATTTACTCATTTAAATTTGAACATTTCTAGAAGTGCTCAACTCGAAAAATACAAACCCTGACGAGAAGTTTTATTTCGGGCTTTTTGCTCACTGTTTTGATCATTTCTAGAAGTGCTCAAATCAAAGTGAAAAATAATAATTGGAAATTGTGCCGTATTATAGTAATAATTTGTAATAAATAATTAAAATAATAAAATATTGTGAATTTAATAATATTTTAATTACATACATCACTTTTTTAATTAAGTAACAAAAATACAAATTTAGCATTTATAGCGTGTATATTATTTTTTTATTAAAATATTTCTTTCTGTTTTATTCAAGTCATACTGAAAATTGCGATTTTGTCACACTTTTTATATTAACATTTTATGTTAGTTAATTTAAATATTTTTTTTTACAGCTGATATATTATAAAATCTTTTTAACTTAATTTACAGAACTTGCTAAGAAGCACAGAGCTCCTCAAGATAGTACCAAACCTATTAATTTTAAATAAATAAATATTATACCTGATTATTACCTGATCTTATTATTACCTGATCTTATTATTACCTGAACTTGACTTATTTTTGCAGGGATTACTATCATGGCATTATAAATTTCATCTAAATTTTTTCTTTGCACAAAATGTTTTATTATATAGATTGACAACCTTTCTTATAGTTGCGTTGCAAAACACAAAACCTTGCTTTGAATTTGCTAATGCTGCTGCTGATCTGAGACACTCTTTTCTTTGTCATGTGTGGTACGTCATCTGAACTTAGAAATTGTTCATCTGCTACCTGGAATTCATTGCTAGAGTATATATAAATTGTAATCATACCTTTAATTATAAAAAAAGGATAATAATAAAAAAATTGAAAGTGTCTCTCAGTGTGAAAAAAATCGTATTTTTTCAATATGACTTGAATAATACAGACATAAATGTTTTAATAAAAAAAAATACTATACACGCTATTAATGTTCAATTTGTATGTTTATAAATAAATTAAAAAGTGATATATATATATATATATATAATTAAAATATTATTAAATTTACATTATTTTATTATTTATTGCTATAATACGGCGCAATTTCCAGCTATTATTTTTCATTTGCACTTCTACTTCTAGAAATGATCAAAACAGTGAGCAAAGCCCGAAATAAAAATTCTCGTCGGGGTGGCTTTTTTCGAGTTGGGCACTTTTAGAAATGAGCAAATTTAAAGGAGCAAACCCTGAAATAAAACTTCTCGTCGGGGATTGCTTTTTTCGATTTGAACACTTCTAGAAATGTTCAAATTTAAATGAGCAAAGCCCGAAATATTTGTTAATTTCGGGCTTTGCTCAAATCGCTAGGGCCCCATACCTATAGGTTTAAAAACCTTCAAAATCTTGCTGCAAAACGCTGAGACAATTTATAATTGCCGCACAATCAAAGTAAGCATAGCATATATATACAAAAATAGTTTGTTTGCTGCACAATTTTGAGTATGTTTTGATATGATAAAATTAAATACGCAATTTGAGATCTTGATACGGCATTAACTATAAATAATATACTTTGAATATTATATATGATATATATTTGTTGTGAACATTTTATAAATAAAGTCAACTTCCCCTCCCGTGTTGGTCGCCCGCCCCTCTCCACTTACAAGGGGGTATTTCGTCCGGGAGTATTTCGTCCGGGGGTATTTGGTCCGGTCCGGGCGGGGGTATTTGGTCCGTGAATCTCCATTGATACCGGTTTGATACAGTAATTACAGTAAGCATATCATAGTTATTAGGCTCGAACACATAATATGCATACAGTGCAGTACACTACAAATATCAGGCCTTAATATTTAAAAGAACGTTACCTCTGACCATATCATCTTACCGGTATACGTTATCAGTGGGATGAGGATCAGCATTTCGTTCCCAAATACAAATATTCAAAACCTTGGCAGCGTAGGGCCTGTTAGAGGGAAAATGCCACTTGGACAGCAGCATCAGGAACAGAAAAATATTCGAATCAGATTTAACCCTGATGGTTAACATACGGACTTAATACAACAATTATCTTACCGTATAATAGATTACATATATGCCGATGAGATTGAAATATACCATGCAGGTATATGTCAAATATTACACAAAACAATTTATTTCTATCACAACACCACAAGCTAGCAGCGACCACAGCAGCGACTGGTACAAATTTCAAAACAAGATGGCGCAATGGGAGGCTCAGTCCTAGGCGCAATGCATGATGGGCATTGATGGTGGAAACGCGCCTTTTTTTACAAATTTTACTTCACGACGAAAGTTCAGTCGGATCTCTATTCATTTACATAATTATATATTTATATTATATTTTATATCTCTTTTATTTATATATTTATTTATTAATTTATTTATTTGTATATTTTTTTTTATAAAATAAAATATTTATTTATTATTTATCAACTTTAACTGCATGACTTCAATTTTTTTTAAATTGGAAATAAATTTGAAGTATTAATTAAATTATTTTTTATTTCTTAAGAACGATTTTAAAGTTATATATTATATGATACTATTAAAAGTCATGCATCGTGTTCCCTCATCCCTCGATCTCCCTCCCCCAAAAAATGTCAAAATGTACCAATTATTTATTAACTGTATATAGGACAAATGGTTTCATTTTTTTTTTTTTTTTTTCAAAAATTTAATTTTTCCCTACGCCCCCCCCCCCCTTCCGTTCCATGGGTATGTTGTAGATGACTGCATGATGGCCGGGATCAGGGCGGGTGTGTTCTCTGGACTGACTGAATTTGTTTTTGGTACAGGTCTAGACGGTCTGGACATGGTCTATATAGACTAAAGTCTGTCTGGACCTGGACCAGCTCTCTAGACTAGACGGTCTGGACCAGGACCAGCTCTAGACTAGATGGTCTGGACCAACTCTAGACTATTAGACAGTCTGGACCTGATCCAGGTCTAGACTAGACTGGTCTGGACCTGGTCCAGGTCTAGACTAGACCAGTCTGGACCTGGTGCAGGTCTAGACTAGACCAGTCTGGACCTGGTCCAGGTCTAGACTAGACCAGTCTGGACCTGGTCCAGGTCTAGACTAGACCAGTCTGGACCTGGACTGGGTCTACTCTCGACCTAATGAGCTCCATTAGACCTACACTAGATCCAGTCTGGGTCTAACTTGGATCTGAATTTTCGTAGGACGACTCGAATTCGAAACGACACGAATTGAAAACGAAAGCTTACATGATCGCACTTATCGAACTCGTCCTCGTTATCGATATGAAAACGATGGCCACGCCCCCCTAAACGAAAAAAAAAGCTTACACGATCGACCCCCCGTCAACATCGGGCCGATGATCCATTAAAATTCTTTTAAATTAAGTCTATCTTCTTCAGAATTTAACGTAGAATTTATTTCTATCACAATTTTACCCACATTTGTACTGTAAATAAGACTTTTGCTGGCTTTTATAGTTCAATCGTTTGAATTTTTCGCGGACAAAATCTGCTTCAGATATCAGACTGTCATCTGCATTTGCTAGTTCTGCGTTATCCGCTTGGGGGCAGCACGGAGCGTGGCACCTCCTAACTGTAGCCTTCTTGTAGAGGTTAGTCGCTTACAGCGCCCCTAGCAGTCATACCTAAAACTAATTTACTTCTAAAAATATATTTAATTTCGAGCAAACTTGTTTTCTGTGTTCTGTGTGCTGCTCAGGTGCTGCTGCAGCCAGCTTCTGTCCGGTTCACCTTCCTCTCTTCAAAAATGGCGTCCAGGTTCTTGCGGCTGAGTTCAACTTTAAAGAATTATTCCAATAAAACGAGCCTTGTCAAGGTAAATTAAGAAATTTTAATATCAATCTAGTTTTCTATACTTTTAATAAATGTTTCTGAGGTAATACTACGTGCTTAAATGTTGCTAATCTTCCAATTTCAAAGTTACCATTATCGTCCCCAGACAAAAGTATGAAATATGCATACAGTATGCATACCCATACGGTAGTTACCTACGTATATGCCTGTCTTATGCATTATAATTATGCATATGTTTTAATATTACAACAGAACTGTTTATTACTAGTATGATACAGTATATATGTATACAGTTTAAAATATTCCATCTATTTTATGCTAGTGCTATACTATTATTACATAATAATATGGCAAAATTTGGTTATTACAATCATCTAATGCATGCATATACGTATGTACCATACAGTATGCATAATATGATTTGCATATCATACATAATATCATAATGTGATAATGAATAAATTGCATAGTGTGTATGACCCTGTATACAGAATATAATTATACATACAGTATTGTATTATATGCATACATCTGCAGTATATTCCTTTCATATTTTGTATGAAATATGTAAACTGGGCAAGTATCATACGTACAGTATGTATCCCAACCAATAAAAGTAAAACTAGTATTATTTTACTATGCTCCCAGCTCTTCTAAAACTCTATGCATAATATATTATAAATGTATGCATATCGTGTGTATAATGCTTGTTACAAAACAAAAAGGACGACGGATCACAGCTTGGAGAGAAACATGATACTGTACATCAGGTCTGGCGTCTGTTTGTAAATGCATAAGCGATATATATTCAAATTGATTCATGAATCAACAATCAGATCAGCCTTCTGTTCAGAACATAAGAAATTTCACGTAATTAATCCGACCATCACCTGATTTTGCATATTACAGTATGCATATTTACGAGCAAACCTATAATTAATAATGCCAATAAATCAATCAGACATAGAATTGCTCAATAATTTATGCATATAATAGGCATACTGTGTTTTCAGACTGTTCTTCCATATAACAGCAACATTGTTAAGCACAAAAAAAAAAAATTAGAGAATGCATAATTTTGGTTTACAGGGAATATGGGTCTCTCACAGGAAATGAATGGGGCATAGGTTAAAGGGTTAAAATCAGGCAGACCCACCCACAGTCCATGTCACCATTCAGAGAGGGGGGAGGGGGTAGTAATCACCCTTGGTGGCTATGCCTTTAGTCAACATGGCATTCAATTCATTGTCAAGTGTGGCAAATAGCTAGTCCCCACTTACATCCTAGTAATAGGGCAAAATATACTATATCAAATCTATTCATATACAAGTTTTCATAAGCGAAATTTTCCTGGTTGACAGCTACACATCATGAGGGGATAGAGAGGGGCTAGTGATATAAAAAAACCAGACTAGGTAATTCTCTGCTACAGTGGAGTATTGATATAAAAAATACTGCATATTTAATTTTAGCAATCTCAGTACCCTTGCCATTAAAAATCACCCTTTATTCTAATCTTTGTGTGCTGTTGTGGTAGAGCTCTGCACTGTAATGTTTGTAGGATGCATTTCCAAGGAGGGGCAATAAAAAATGTTTACTAGAAACCAAAATATCAATCTATATTATTTTTCTCCCCTAGTGGTATAAAATTTTCAAGCAAGGTGGGTTTGATTTTAAGTGTTCCCAAACTCGTGCCCCAACAACCTTGCTATTTGAGGTTTCTGTCATGCAGACTACAAAGGCAAATGCCCAAGAGGAGACACTCGACACGTCAACAGACGCGCCCTCTGATACAGAGCGCGAGAAATACGACGAGCATCCCGAGCGAGGTGCGAACGACGAGGATGGCTACAAGAAGGTACGCGGTCGGAACTTTCCCCAGCACCAGAAGCAAGACCCGGCGAGCAAAGACAGCGGCTGCCCGTTGGTCGGGGTGGACAAGAAGGCACACTGACATGTGTGGCGCCTTCACTTTAAGACCACAAAAGAAAATGTCAAGACTCATATAGACGGTAACTTGAACTGTGATATTGAAATTGAAACTTTAAATGCACGAGGGCTGTACGCCTCGTTTAAAATTACTGTAGATTTTGATTTATTAGAAAAAATACTTTATCCTTCAATATGGCCTGTAAACGCAATAATTGATAGATTTATATTTGTAAAAAAAAAAGACCTCAACAAAAGCCTTTTCCCCAGTGCTCATGCGTTCTGAGGTACGGTAATCACTGACACAAGCTCCATTTTTCATCTAAATATTCAGGGCTTAAATAGTAAAACTCTACAGTTAGAAAATTTTGTAAAACCTTTCAAGTCCTTGAAAATGATATGTGTTACAGAACACTTTTTGAAAAAAGGTGATTTTTCTAGTTTTAAAATTGATTACTTTATTATGGCTAGTATTTACTGTAGAGAAGTCAAAATACGTGGTGGCTCGTGTATTTTTATTCATGAATCTTTGGCATTTAAAGAGAGCTTAACTATAAAAAAATATGTCTATAGAGATTTGTATTGAAATATCATGTGTAGATGTAGATTTCTGTGATACACCTTGTTCTGTCCTTTGTATTTATCGTCCTCCAAAGGGAAATTTTAATTTGAAAACTTGAATTAGTTATAAAAAATATATATTGTGATAATAGAGTACTTGTTTTGTGTGGAGATTTTAATGTTAATATGATTTGTAATAATTCAAACGTAAAAGAATTTGAAACACTTTTAAATATTTGTAATCTTCAATCAGTAATTTTATTACTTCTCCCACAAATATTGTAATACAACTATGACTTTAATAGATAATATAATCCTCCCTAAGTTTATTCCATTTTATCTAAATGAGAGTAAGGTTATTCCATGTTATTTTTCAGACCATGAGGCTCAACTTATATCACTTAGTAATAATAGCACAAAACATACAAGTAATAATACAGTAAAAATACATAGTAAACTATTTTTCTCGAGGAAAAATATGGAAAAATTTAAAAAATATTTAAAAAATGAGTCCTGATCAAATGTTTATAATAAATCTGATGTTGATGATATGTTTAATTATTTTCATGAAATTTTTACAAATTATTTTGAAATGTCGTTCCCATTAGTTAAAATTAATAAAAATCGTGATACTAAAACACACAAAAAAAAAAGCCTAATATAATAATTATAATGACACAAGGTTTAAAAGTATCTAGACAAAAATTAGGAGGTTTAAGAAAATTAAAAAAATTATACTCACATATATTATATGGAATAATAATAATAAATATAATAATATTATAATAAATAAATCATTTGAAGATAGTAAATTTCAAAATATTAAAAATTAAAATCAAACAATAGAATCAGTGCAAATTGAAACACAAAATATTCCATTAAATAATTCAACTAAATTTTTAGGATTATTCATTGATTCAAATTTACGCTGGGTAAATTTACAGTATACTTGTAAAAAATTAGCATCAGTTATTTTTGCTATAAACAAATTGCTGTATGAAACCGAATTTGAACTACTGTATTATGCAAATTTTTATTCATTGCTTAAATATGGAATAATTTGCTGGGGTGATTCTCTCGAGTCTCATCGACTGTTTATGCTGCAAAAAAGGTTAATTCGTCTAATGTGTTTTGTTAAAAAAAAAGGCAACATGTGTAAAACTATTTAAGGAGCATAGTATATTACCCCTTCCTTGTATTTACATTTTAGAATGTGTACTTAAAGTTAAAAAAAAATATTTATTTTTTAGAGAACATGTTGTAAATCATAAGCATAATACAAGGAATGTAAAGAGTGTAATAACCCCTATATGGTGCAGACTTAATATGTATAGAAGTGGTCCATTTATGAGTTGTTTACGGCTCTGCAATAAGCTCCTAAGTGATATAAAGTGCATCGAAAGTGATAAGCTATTCCACTGAAGTTTGAAGGATATGTTACTTGAAAAATGTTTTTATAGCGTGAAGAGCTACATGGACTATAACTTTGAATTAACTTAAATTGTTGTCTGTTTAAACTACTAATGTAAATAATTAATTTACTCCTCTGGCTTACTTGCCTACTTGACCTGTCCTACTAACCTCAACAAATATATATCTTGATATATTGATTGTAGGAGAAATGGATTGAATAAAGAATGTTGAATTTTTGAGAGGTCATGGTCTCAGGGTCAAATAAAATACCCACCCTATAATACAAAAAAGGGGGAGAGTGGAAAAAAGGATGTAAAATATGAACATCAGTAGTCAATTTTAATTTATTATGCTTAATGCTTTTGATTATATCCAAACTAACAAAAGGTGATACCTTTAATTTTCAAAGCCTATACATGATATAATCTGTTGTTAATGCATACATTGTTTGTTTCAGCATGCGTCGTCTGCATCTGCCCTGAGCCTCAAGCAGACGCTGGTGAACCTGCCACCCACGCAGCTCACGGTGCTTGATAGTGGCATGAGAGTGTCTTCGGAAGATTCAGGAGCACAAACTGCAACTGTAGGACTCTGGATTGATGCTGGCTCACGCTATGAGACAGAGAAGAACAATGGAGTGGCACATTTTTTGGAACACATGGCATTCAAGGTACAGTAACTTTGTATTCATTTAAAGAAGACATTTTGGGTTTTATTTAAAAAGAGTCTGCCCCAACAAGCAAACATGGCAGCAACTTAAATGAAGAAGTCCAAGCAATCAAAATGCATAGCCCTAGAGAAAATCAATACACATAGTCAAACTAAATACGGTATGGTAAACTAGTCATATTCTCAGAAAAAATATCAGAGTTGCATAACTTCTTAAATTGTATTCTTTTTTTGTATACTGTATAAAAAAAAATATTTATGATGTGAATATGTCCATCGCTAAGAGTAAGCTATTTGCTACAGGGTACAGCCAAGCGCTCACAGACAGACCTTGAGCTGGAAGTAGAGAACATGGGAGCACACCTTAATGCCTACACGTCACGCGAACAGACTGTCTTCTACGCCAAGTGCTTGTCTGCAGACGTACCACGTGCAATTGAGATCCTTGCAGATATCATCCAAAACTCGAAGCTGGGAGAGACCGAGATTGAGCGCGAGCGAGGAGTCATTCTCAGGTGATGAGTTGTGTTACTGTGTTATCAATGTTCAGACAAGTTGAAACAGGACATGTAAAAAGCTTATTTTTTATGTATGATATAAACACTGACAACAAAGTCAATAAACACAGTATAAATTAATGAGTGAATACGAAAACGTTCACTCATAGTAGTATTCAGATCCATGCAGTAAAAGTCTGCTTTGATATTCTTCTGTTGGTCCGCGCCACGGCCTCTCTAGAAACTTCATGAAAGTTCTGGAAAGCCTTTGGTAACATGACCAATGGGGAAACAGAGAGACATCATGGTGAGAAAAGGGGGAAGCAAGCTGGCTTTAAAAGCCGTTGGTTTTCTCTCACCTCTCATCAGTTGCAAACTGACTGCAATGGCTATACAGTACCGGCAGTCATAGCAGCCAATCAATAGCAGCCTCTTACGAGTCGTACTGATGAGCCTTGGAAAAGGTGAAACTCGGGTCTACGGATATAAGAGTGAATGCTGCTATGGAACTGAATGTTGCTATTTTATAATGTGGCGCCAGGGTCTAACACGAAATCTGACATAAAAATCATTGTAATTTAACTTATGTATTATGGTATTTTAAAGTCACTTAGCTCACCTTCGTTAACTAAACATATTACTAATTAAGCTTTTTGTAAACTGACTTTGTAAGTTGGGAAAATTGTTGTTGGTTGAGCATATTTATAAATATTTAACTTATTTTATTCAAATTTAAATATGTTAGTACTATATCTGTATGTACTAAATGGTAGGATAATGTTTTGATGTTTGGTTTGCAGGGAGATGCAAGAGGTGGAAACGAATCTTCAGGAGGTAGTGTTTGATCACCTGCACGCTACCGCCTACCAAGGTACGCCTCTTGGCCGTACTATCCTGGGACCCACCAAGAACATCAAGTGAGTATTATTAGTATTAGAAAGCAATACCTTTTTGGCTGCTGCAGCATACTCATTGTTAGGCTTAATGTTGTTGTTGCTGAACGTGAGTCTTTCTGCATTTATTTATTTTTTATCACAATACTCAGGTGATTTGAGGAGTAAATTGTATAAATTTCTTTTAATTAAAGATGTCTTACTCGCACTAATTTAATACAATTTAATAAATGTTTGAATGGTGTTGTTGACATGGATATTTTATCTGTCAATAGAATTACTGTACGTATAAAGCCCAGTCTGTTACGTACAGGAGACAAAACATAATATGTTGTGCCCAGGTGAAAGTCTCATTGTTAAAGTAAATAAAATGATAAATCATTTTTCCCTTGTGCATCTGGCAAATATTACAAACTTGGTTGTAGGATGAAATCTTTGTGTACCAGAAATTTCAAAAAAGATGGCCTATGTTATATTGTGTACTCGTGTTATTATTAAGTACAGACTAGTTTAGTACACAACTTTTATTAGTTGTCTCTTCTTCTATTATTTAATTACAGCGATATTTGAATTTTGTCCGTTTCTGCTCAGTAAAAAATAAGTTTTATTATTATTAAATAAATGCTGCAATTTGAAATTAAAAGCAATAATAGTCAACTATTTTGTTCTGGAAACTGAAACATTATAATGAATAGTGATGTAAGTGTGATGCCTGACATTGTGTGTTGCAGGTCCATCAGCCGCCAGGACCTGCTGGACTACGTTGGCTCTCACTACAAGTCCCCCCGTGTTGTGTTGGCCGGTGCAGGAGGTGTGAACCACTCCGAACTTGTGCAACTTGCTACAAAGCACTTCTCCGGCCTCAAGCCAAGCTACGACAACGCAGAGATCCCAGTACTGTCTCCCTGTCGCTTCACTGGTAAGAGTTTGTAATTATAATAAATAATGTAATTATGCATTATTTATTTTTGAGTTGCTGTTTAACTTCAATGTCTCTAATATTTGGCTTGTCACATTTATTGTTCATTTATAGTTAAGTAAAAACAAGATAAGTTATGTTATGTTTTAAAGAAATTAAATATTTCAAAAGGTGTTCACATTTTTGCTACCAGCAATTCCATAATGAATATTTAAGATCATTGGTAATGGAATAGAAGTTCTCTCTTTGTGTATGTAGTCAAAATTCTAAAATGAAAAAAAAAAAAAAAAAAAAACACGTCAAAGTGCTTTTTAATGCTTTCACAACCAATGTACTGTACTAATTTCAATCAAATTCTGTGTTAACTTTTTAACCTAATAATGTTTCAGTAGTCTATATTTTTCTTACATGTTACAGTGTTTGAGGAAAACTTAGTTTTTTGTTTTTTCTTCCGATTTATTTTTTTTATTTATTCTACAATCATAAAATCAATCATATAATTTATGTTAGCGTTTTTAGGATCTAGATAAAATTAAATAAGTTTTGTAATTAATTGTTGTGAAGTAACTGTATGTAATAATTATACTGAATGGAGTACCGACCTCATTTTTTTTTTTTTTTTTACTGCAGAAATAGATAGAGGGTGCAAAGTTACGTTACCCTGATTTTTTTCAGATTTTTTACAGTCCGGGAACTATTTTTAAAAAATTATTGCAAGCCCTTTTTGTGATGTCACAATGGCAAGGCCTATCCTTTTCTTAAGGAGCGGCGCCTCATGACGTCACAAATCAAGACTTTCAATCATTTTTTAAAAATAATTCCCAGTCTGTAAAAAAATCTGAAAAAAAAACATGAATCAGGGTAGCATAACTTTACACCCTCTCTCTATTCATTTCTGCAATAAAAAAAAAATGAGGTTGATATTCCATAGCAGTAACAACAAATAGTTTTACGTTAAATTCATATTCAAAATATTTCTTCATACTGCTGTATAAAAATATTTATTTCAGAACTTCTTCCACACTGGTCTGAAATATCTTCAATGCACCCAATATTAATTGGAAGTATAGTACTTAATAATAATATAATCATAAAAATAATTAAATGTGATTCCCCCCCCCCCCCAATGATACTACTAAAACTTTTACTTTTTTACTTGTTATAAAATTGCATGCATTGACTTAGTTTCATGGTATCCGTTAAATAGCAGCTGAGAAGTAGTTTGAAACACTTGTTAGCTGTATTGTAACTTGCCACGGCAAGTCAGACAGTTACCTGCTACATAGTGGTATCTTCATGTTGCAGGCTCTGAGATGAGAGTGCGCGATGACTCTATGCCTCTGGCTCACATTGCCATAGCGGTAGAGGGCTGTGGCTGGGCTGACCCGGACAACATTCCCTTGATGGTCGCCAACACAATCATTGGTGCCTGGGACCGCTCACAGGTGGGCTTTGATAACCTGCAACGTCATAATAAAACTAATTTTGAATACTTTAATAAAGTAGCAGTTTTTACTATTTTAAGCTTGATTTAAACTATGTATAAAAATTGTTTAATGCACACAATAAATAAGAGGAGTGAAACAAAGTTAGCAGTAAAACTCTTAAATCAAGACAGTATACTAACAATAAGTATACCAATAGTACCAATACTGATAACACAAAAAATGCAACTCTTAAATTTATTTGAGTAAAACATTCTATATTGGTTTCATCTTACTTAAATCAAATATTCAAAGTATTTTGCTGATTTACAAATTTGTCATAGTACAAAAGATAAATTAAATTTCAATCTTTTAATGTACTGATGGTAGGTCAAGTACATTGACTTGTTTTTTGATGCAGGGAGGTGGTACCGTTCACGCCTCTGGACTGGCTCAAGCTGCAGCAGAGGCCAGTTTGGCTCACTCTTTCCAATCATTCAACACATGCTACAAGGACACTGGTCTTTGGGGCATCTACTGGGTGTGTGATCCTATGAAGTGTGAGGTAAGACTTGGTACCATAGCATTTAGAAATACATAGTTTCGTGTGCAACGATATCCTCCTATTACAAAAAATTATAAATTTCTTTATATACAAGTATACAGTATAAGCACCTCTAGGATAATAAATTTCAAGAGAATATTTGCAATAAAAACAGCAATAAGCTCAAAATTAAAAATAGTCGCTAATTTTGCTCTCTCTAATTATGAGAGGTGACTGCAAACAACCTTACAAAATTTGAACATACTGTATCAAATCATAAATATCTGTATAAAAAATTCATTACCACCTACCCAAGGAGTAGAATATAAAAGCAGAGGGTGGTCAGGAAAGACCATATTCAGTACAATCACAGCTTACCAGACTACGGTTCCTTCAGATAAAAGGAGTAAGGTAAATTGATTACAAGGCTACACTACTTGGTTAAAAGTAATTTCCTTCACTATCAGATGACAAAATGATCATCTGTACCAAGAATAACATAATGTGTGCAATTGCCAGTAACTCTATGTTTATTAAAATATTGATTAACTACTGATTGTGTATAAGAAAAAAAAAGTGGGGGAAATAAGAGTAAGAGAAAACGTGTTTGAAGTTTGAAACTTATGTTCAATGCTCTTGGAGTAAAAGTAGTTTATGTTCAAGAAGAAAATGAAGCAATTTGTTCATTAAGAAATTGTACCATATAGACAACTTTTTTAAAGACATATAACCTGAAAAATTGATTATTAAATATTAAAAAGACTGTCTTTTGATTTTGAAATTATTTGTGGTGCGTTTTTCAGGACATGCTGTTCAACGTGCAGTCTCAGTGGATGCACCTGTGTACAGCAGTGACTGAGGGAGAGGTTGCCCGTGCTCGCAGCCTGCTCAAGACCAACATGCTTCTGCAGCTTGACGGCACCACGCCTGTTTGCGAGGACGTTGGTCGCCAGATGTTGTGCTATGGACGTCGTATCCCTGTTCATGAACTTGAGACAAGAATTGAGGTGAGAGTGCCCCTCTTCCCCTTTAGCTGAGTTTCTTTATTCAACTGTGAGCAGTTCAAAGCCATTGTCATTTAGTTAATTTAGTAAGAGTTTAAGAAAAAAATACAGTGACTGACATTTTCAATTTTCTTCAATCATTCATTGTGTCACTGCTGTTAAATCTATTTCTGCTGGATATAAGATGAATGGGCTCTTGACCAAATCATTAAAATGTACATAATGCATTGCTGAAACACATTCGTGGATAACCAGATTGTAACAGCAAACTTTTTGCCACCTCCTCCTCAGTAAAATGCTAAATCATGCCTTACTTTGCTGTGTGTGCAGAGTGTGACGGCCCAGCAGGTACGTGATGTCTGCATGAAGTATGTATACGACAAGTGCCCTGCAGTGGCGGCTGTGGGACCCGTTGAGAACCTGCCAGACTACAACAGGATCCGCTCCTCCATGTACTGGCTTAGGCTCTAGTCCTTCCCTGCCTACCTACCTGCACACAATAAACTTTTTTAAGTGTACAGACGGGAGAACTGGTTGCCTCTCTTTGAACAGGACAGGGTTACAGTTGAGAGGAGGCAAGCAGTCAGTGCCTACCCTCAGCTGATCACCCACCTTATCTCAAGAGACAAACAGGCTCACTCCAATTTGACTTTAGCAGCAAATTAACACAGAGCTCATTTCTCAAAGTCCTTGGTTGAAATTTACAATAACTATAATATTGTTGTTTTCTTTTTTTTTTTTTTTTTTTTTTCTCTCTCTCTCTTTTTGCAAGCAGGTAAGAAATGGTAATCCTAGTTATATTTTCTGTTACAACATGTTACATTTAGTATTTAAAGAAAACCTGTAAATTACTATATTGATATTTGACATTGCAAAATGAACTTCATGTAAATATGCAGCTGCAGTAGACTATATTGACTTGGGTGTTGTGTACGTAAAACATTAATCTTTATCAAGATTCTGAACAATTACGCGATGGCGCGAATTAAATTAAATTACGATTTTTAGTGCTTTTTCGCCATCTGATTATTACATTACTATGAATACAAGTATCAACATTTAAAAGAAAAGAGAGGTCTCAACCGGGCTTCGAACCCCGGCTCTTTCCATTAGGTATTGCGTCATAGGAGCTCTAACCGATTGAGCTACTGAGTCCTCAGTTCTCCCTGTTGTTTGAAACTTGTATTCATACAATGCAATTCTATCTCGCAGTCAACCACTTGTCATGCCACCCCTCAGTAACCACTTGTCTTCCATCTACCGGGGAAGGGCGACTGCGAGAAAGAATTGCATTGTATGAATACAAGTTTCAAACATCAGAGAGAACTGAGGACTCGGTAGCTCAATCGGTTAGAGCTCCTATGACGAGATATCTAATGGAAAGATCCGGGGTTCGAAGCCCGGTTGAGACATCTCTTTTCTTTTAAATGTTAATACTTGTATTCATAGTAATGTAATAATCAGATGGCGAAAAAGCACTAAAAATCTTAATTTAATTAATTTTTATGTCTTACACAATTCACAAATAATGAAATCTGTTGTGAGCAACACGTATTAATTATTGTTTGAACAATGTTCATTTCCATTTTCATTCAAGAAATAAAATTGTTCCACAAAATATACATTGTAGCCTATTTTATTTTTCTGTACCAAATTAAAATTTATTTTAAATACAGTACTATAAATAAACATTTAGTGTAAGAGTACACTAAATATATATAATCTCTTATTTTAAAATCCTTTTAACTTAATATATCTAACTGCAAAGATATTTTAATTTAGCTTTTATAAGGAGTAGTTGGCTTAAGTTTTTGATAAAGCAATGTTATAGATTATAATGGGTAACAGGTAAAAAACTTGCAAGTACAGCATATATTTCATGATTGGCCAATGCATAAGCATAGAAAGCTGATAGAGGAGGAATAGATGATAGGAAAAAAAAGTTAACTGGCAAGTGACGCCCTACAAGCTGCATTTGGTTTTAATCGATCATAAGTACCATCAGGACCTCCCAAATCAAAATTGCCCGAAATTGCTGCATGGGAACATCCCGCAATTCCGGTTTTTTTGAGTAAATTATGCAATATAAACTTAAAATTACCATGCAGTCCAGTATGAAAATAAAATTACAACAAAAATATTTTTAGAATCTCCATATTACGTACTTTCTGAATATGTGCGACTTTCTTCAATCAATTAAAATTTTGAACCCTAATTAATTAAATTTGTAAAATTATCCACTTTTGGATGTACTCTTTTTATAATTGCTTGCAAAAAAATTATGTTAGGGAGAAATGTTTCAGACAAAAGTTGTAGGCAATAAAATTATAAATGTATAGGTGTCCAAAATTTTTAATTTTCGGTTAATTATTTTTAAATTTAGGGTGTTTTTCACCTTTCCGCGCCCTCTCCAGCCGCTGCATGTACCATTAAATTATATCGTATTAACTAGCATAAATCGGTAGATAGTGAAGATTTTACTGCAATTATTTTTAATTAGGGACCAATATGTAATAAGGTCTATGAAATTTGAAAATTAAAAATCCGGGACACTCAAAAAAATTTTTTTTTATTTTTTTTTTTTAATTTTTTATTGAATAATATTACTAATACTAAATATACGTATATGTATGAAAATAAATAATATTTTTATGTACTCACAACACGTGTACTGCTATTGACGTCACAATATAATATATAACATTGTATCTTATTAATATTTTGAATATATTAATTATGATGATCGTAGTAAACTGTTGAACCCACGCATATAACTGCAAAGGTTTCCTACTTTTATATTTGAGAATTTTTTAGACAGACCATCCATTGCAGCATTTTTGCAGACCCTACAAAGAGCCCTTCTACAGTGTATAAAATATAGATAATATGCAAATATATACATAAGACTGAAGATTGATCGACACGTTATACGTTATATATTTATATAATATATACAGTATATATATATATATATATTTTACAAATTTACAATTAATGTTTACTGTAGACTATATTTTATTAGTATAACCACATGAATACATGCAGTTATTCAATCCTCTGCATCATCCTCGTCACTTTGTCACCTTCTGTCACGACGTCATTTTTGCACCTATATATATACTTTTGCAACACATATATGGCATGCATATACTTCACAGCATCTGATTCCATTTCTATTGCACTTGTTTGACGATGAGCAATGATTTTTTCCAGTGCAGCTGCAGAAGTATTATTGTAGCAGTTCTATATTAAGCTTGTTGGCCCTTCAACCAATACTGCGTTAAATGTATTGCCTGTTATTTCCCATGGCATTCGTAGTTACAAGGATCGAGATATGGTATATTATTTAAGAAGGTTTGCATTTTGCCAAATAAATGCTTGCCATAATTAATATATATAATGCATAGTACGCTTAACATGTTGTAAAAATGCTGGCTCTGATATAGAGGTAGTCGCTCAATAGGTTGATTTATCTGTGAAGCAATTTTTGCGCTTAGAACATGATTGACATTATCCGCGTTGAATTTAAACGATGGGTCATAGAATTTAATAACAAACTTTCTTGCTGCGGACACGTGCGTGTCGTTTAATTATTTCTCCAGTTCCTAATTTTGATAGTTGCAGTAGCTCTGATGGACTATATTTTAATGCAGCCTATAATGCAGCATCATATATATTATTTTGTCATTGTTATATAAGGACGACATGACATCACATTCTGTGAGTACATGTAATAAAGGAAGTGCATCAACAAACTCAGGTCGCAGTTTTATGTGCAGTAAATGTGTAATTGCTGGTACAAAACGCCTTAAATCAGATTGAGTTGCTCCGGTTTCCAACCAAGACTTACTACATTTATTTATTTATCTGGGTATGAAGACGTGCTGATCAATCAGTGCATGGGTGTAGATGACGTGATGACATTTATAAATTTTAATATATTTCAAAAATTATTGTTTTCTAGCATTTTAAGTTTCTTTTTATAGGTTTTATGCAACGCTCAATGAAGAAAAAATGCGGTTTTTTCAATTAATAGTAGCAAAATTACAAGAAAAGGAATGATGAAGTAGGTTACTAAACAGTAATTCGAGTTTTAAAACTCCCACTGTTATCTAATTGTGTTAATTACAATATTCACACATGAACAAGGGATGACAAATAAAAATTAGTGTCAGTATATTTTTAGATATTTGAAATATGTAAAGCGTTTTTTGATAGAAATATATAACTATTTTCATTCTATTATTATAACTGCATGAATTATTTCATATTACATAATACGTTGCTGCATGGACTGTAAATTACGCAATCTATAATAAAATCATAAATAATTATTAATTAATTTTGTCAACGATATCACTTAATTACTACATACATATTTTACTAAAAAAAAAAAATAAATAAAAAATAGTAGTCCCGGATTTTTAATTTTCAAATTTCGTAGACCTTAATACATATTGGTCCCTGATTAAACATAATTGAAGTAAAATCTTCACTATTTACCGATTTTTGCCAGCTAATACATATCATTTCATGGTACATGCAGTGGCTGGAGAGAGCGCGGGAAAAGTGAAAAACACCCCAAATTTAAAAATAATTAACCGAAAATTAAAAATTTTGGACTCCTATACATTCATGATTATATTGCCTACAACTTTTATCTGAAACATTTCTTTCTAACATAATTATTTTGCAAGCAATTATAAAAAGAGTACATCAAAAAAGTGGATAATTTTACACATTTAATTAATTAGGGCTCAAAATTTTAATTGATTGAAGAAAGTCGCACATATTCAGAAAGCACGTAATATGGAGATTCTAAAAATATTTTTGTTGTAATTTTATTTTCATACTGGACTGCATGATAAATTTATGTTTGTACTGCTTATTTTACTCAAAAAACCCGGAATTTCGGGATGTTCCCATGGAGCAATTTCGGGCAATTTTGATTTGGGAGGTCCTGATGATACTTATGATCGATTAAAACCAAATGCAGCTTGTAGGACGTCTCTTGCCAGTTACTCGCTTATTTTAAGAGATAGAGCTCATGAGTTCCTCCTCTAATATCATATAGCTTAATTAATTAATTTGGATTAAAAATGTGATCTGTCTCAAAATTATTAATAAAAATGTTTTTTCATGCATGAGTCCAAAATTAATTTTCATTCAAAAAAACACTAAAAATTATGTTTTTGAGGGTTAAAAAAGGTAAAATGTTTTAAAAACTGGAAAACAACTGTTTTTAATTACATTACTGAACTGGAAGTGAACTCTGTTTTCAGGAAAATTGAAAACTGTTTTTAGGAAAAAATTGGACTGGATCCAGTGCTGGAAGTCATGACACACTTTCAAAAACTGCATGGAAATTCGGCCCCTAGTGATAAGCAAGTTTTAAAATTGCTGAGCTATAAGGAGAGCCTAAAATTAATAAATAAATTACAGCATAAAAGTGGAAAAGGAGGGGGGAGGGGGGAGCGTTCCTGGTGGATTTATACTGACTTTCATTGTTGAATGCATATATTGTTGTATTGTATTATATATAAAATATATCATATAAGAGGTATCACATGCTTTGTCTACAGTACGTTCCAGGAAATAGCATATGATGATAAGTACTATATATGAACGTAATATAAAAATTACAAAATAATTATTATTATTTCACCATCACAAATGTTTAAAAATACGGTTTTATAAATTGATTATATAGTAAAATAATAATATCAATTTTATTGAGCAGAACAGATTAAATTATAACAACTTAAATTTCTTACTTAAAATTATTTTTAATTAATACATTTTAGTAATTATTAAGGATTAATATATGTGATTAATGGCAGTGGACTTAGTAGACGGTGAACCACTCTGAAAATTTCTGCAAAAACCTTCCTGACCCCATGAAAAAATTTTCCATGAAAAAAAATTAGGCCCAATATATTTAGTGAAATTTTCGAGCAATTCAGCATTTCAATTATATTTAATTTTGTCCTTTATTCATTTATGGACTAAATAAAATATTTTCACTGTTTTCAACGCGTTCACACTTTCATTGTACAGCATGTAAAATACGTGATAATTATTATTTATATCATATTATATATTAATATAATGGAGTGTCGACCTCATTTTTTTTATTGCAGAAATGGATAGAGGGTGCAAAGTTATGCTACCCTGATTTTTTCCAGATTATTTTGAGACGGGTAACTGTTTTTAAAAAATTATTGAAAGTTCTTTTCGTGACGTCACGAGACGTCGCTCCTTAAAAAAAATATAGGACTTGCCGCCTCGTGACGTCACAAAAAGGACTTTCAATAATTTTTTTTAAAAATAGTTAACCCGATCTTAAAAAAATCTGAAAAAAATCAGGGTAGCATGATAACTTTGCACCCTATCCATTTCTACATTAAAAAAAATTGAGGTCGATACTCTATTAATGGAGGCCGGGGATGAGGGTCTTTTTTTATACTAAATCATTAAACTGATTGATTGGTTGGTTGGTTGGTTGGTTGGTTGGTTGGTTGGTTGGTTGGTTGGTTGGTTGGTTGGTTGGTTGGTTGGTATTTTGGGGCAATTGACACATTTTGGTCATGTGTCATGTATGCCCCCTAAATAAATTGAATTAGGCGTAATATATAAGTAGTAAAAATGAACGAAATACGATGGAAATACATTGACGATTTGTATATATACATATATAATAGCGACATGGAGGTACGAGACGCGTATGCGTTCGTACGTTCCATCGAATATTGAGCAAATTTATATCACGCAGATGAACGATAGCTGCGATGAGATTTAAAAGTATATTAAAATATACCAAGGTGCTTATAACCACCTTGTATATAATATATATTATACTCTTGCACGTGTGCCAAACGTCAGCATGGCACATCACGTGTTTCCAAGCAAATTCTCAACCATATATGCGACGATGATATTACATATTATATTGCAAGGAATAATAATAATATATATATTTATGTTATAGATATTGTGGCGAAATCCTCGTTAAAGTATGGTGCTAGCTGACGCCAACTCAACAATGAAAAAGATTGTTGAATTAGTATTTTCTAAACAATAATTCTACAGTTTTCTCCAATACAATTTAACCGACGAGATCCAAAAAAAAAAATTCTTTTCATCTCTCATATTAGGTTTTCCAGAAAAAAAGACACACATGTAGAAAAAAGTTCGTGGATTGGTGGCACAAAAAAAAAAAAAATAAAAAAAAAAGTACAATGATTTACCAAAAAACGTTAAATAATTCTATTACGAGAATCATGCATTTTCAGTGGAAAAAAATCAAGAAAATCTTCAATGTTAAAAATTTCACAACATGCAGTTTTTATTTATTTATTTTTATTTTTTTACAGGGAGGGAGGGAGGGAGGGATACACCCCTAAGAGCTTACAGCTCGCGGCGGGGTAATGAGTATAGGGATAGGGAAGGGAAAGGACGGTGGCCACGGCCCGTTACGCGTCCCAGTATTCGCTGCATGAGGTGAGACTGAGGGAACCGTGGAAAACCTCATGCAGTCAGGACGGTCACCTTTACTTTTTATCAATGGACCAGAGTGATGTCCAAAGCCTGGGGAACCACACACAAAAGTGCATCACTGCACTGGGTGGAAAGCGAGACGAATTTTTTATTTACTTATTTTTTTTGTCACCGAAAACTGGCGTTGTGATAAAATTGTTTTAAACGTTTTTGGCTTAAAGCTCTTGTCACATAACATGCATCACTACACAGCAAAGCCTATATACTAGTATATATAGACTTTGCTATATAACTATATTTTTTCGTAAATCTCTTACAAAGATTGTATATAAGAAAATAGAAAACATAATGGAGTATCGATCTCAAATTTTTTTATTGCAGAAATGGATGGAAGATGCAAAGTTTTGAAGTTTTGCTACTCGGACTTTTTTTTTTTTTTTTTTTTTAGTCGGGAAGCATTTTTTAAAAAAATAGTGAACGTACGACTTTCTGGCCGCAACTGCCGCCTGTCAATAAAGGATAGCCGAAAAAGGAGCTTGATACGTAGCTATTACTAGCTATACAAACCTTACCACACGCCAACATTTTTTATGCTTACTTCCTAGCTGGACTCGGAAAATCCTGATAAACAATGAAAGTAACTTTGTAGTCTTTGCACCTTAATTCTATCCATTTGGGCAATAAAAAATTGTGAGGTAGATATTCCATTATAGTAATATGTTCACGTCATTTCAAAATTACATACATGCAAACAAAAAATCTAAATACAAATGGGTTTTACACAACTTTATATAAAATATAATAACCATATCAAATATTTCAAAATAAAAATATCCGTGAGACTCACGTACTGCAAATAAGGTACTCATATAACAATTTACTTGAATTGAGGCGATTAGGTATCGTAATTATATATAGTATATATATTATCTACACTTCGGTGGACGTCTGAATTGTGCTGGCGTGTTACCTTTGCAGTGTCTTCCATCGGTATTCAATATATATTTGTGATAAATAATAATGTTATATATATTTATAATATATTATATATAATATATGCTAGCTAGGTTTATTTACTATTCAACTGATTCAATCGTTTTGGCATTACACGCGTCCATCATGCAAATGTTAACTTTTGACAAAATCGACATACTTATTAAAGTCTTAAACAACCGCAAACATGTATATTGTGAACTGTATAGCAGTGCATATAATATAGGGTGTCGTGTCGCCATCAGCGCGCTTTGCACCCGCCTCTTCGTCACACTCGCTGCTGCCTCTGTCGCCGTGTCGAGCTAGCGCCGGCAGTATCCTCTTGAGCCAAGTGAAGTGCACCACGTCAAGAAGCATCCCAGCGACAGATATATCAACAAGCATGGCGAAAATCGTGTGCGTGCTGCTACAGCGAAGAGATGTCAACATACCCTGGGGATTTCGTTTGACCGGAGGAAAAGATTTGGGCAGACCTTTGATTATACATAGGGTAATTGAAATAATTATATGAACAATTAAATCTTTAAATATAAAATTATATTATTATCAATTAAATAATTAAAAATTATAATTAATTAAAATGCGCATATATGTTTGACCAGTTTGACACATAGTAATTCCAATAACATATAATATAAAATCAATTTCATGATGAAAATAACTAATGTCGATAGGAATTAATATTTCCATTCATATAATAATATAATAAGTATGTAATAATAAATAAATAAATAAATAAATAAATAAATAAATAAATAAATAAATAAATAAATAAATAAATAAATAAATAAATAAATAAATAAATAAATAAATAAATAAATAAATATAAAATTTCAATGTAATAAATATAAGATACATTCAGTGTATAAAGATAATAATAAATAATATGTGCGTTGTGTAGAGTAAAATATTTTAATAAAATGTCAGAACGTAGTTTCTCAATTTTACCTTTTGTTTTCCATCTTATTCATAAGATTAATGTCATAATTATATAATACGAATACAAACAGCTTGACACCGCACAGGGCTTGATACATAGTCATGAAGTGATCAAATTGATTGATGGAATGTAACAGCTAGGATTGTAAATTATTTTTGTTGCCTCTGTTTTTAAAAATTTTCAAACCCTTTGGATAAACCCTCGCATTCGGTTACACTTAGCAGGAGTTTTGTTTATATGAGTATCCATCAAAGTAAGTTTTGAATCAAATGTTACACCCAACAATACCTCCTCAATCCATTGTAACACTGTACCGTTAATTTCATTTTCTTATCTACTATATATAAGTTGCATTAAATTTATTCATAAATTTTATTTTTATTTATTTGACAGTATTGTATTAATTTGTATAAATGAAATATATTTTTTAAAGTGTTAACTTTTAATTTATTAACATTATTATATTTTGATATTAATGAAACTTTTAGCTGATTTTGGAACGCCAAGACATTAATAAACCATCACAATTGAATAATATAATTATTATATATGTTGGCATCAAAACCCGAATTCGGGCAAAGCCCCCCAAAAAAAAATGCGCACGCCTAGATGTACCCTAGCGATTTGAGCAAAGCCCGAAATATCAAATATTTCGGGCTTTGCTCATTTAAATTTAATCATTTCTAGAAGTGATCAAATCAGAAAAAGCAAAGCCCGACGAGGGACATTTTATTTCGGGCCATGAGTAAATAAAATGAGCAATTCTAGGTTGGCGCACTTCAAGAAAGGCAAAAAAAATGACACACACCTTCTTAATTATTACATTGTAAGCTATATATAATAATAGAGTATACTTATAATAACAGTTAGTATATTGGAACGTTATGTATATCATATATGTAATATTTAGAATTATTATCTTTCAGATAATGGTGGTATAGCGGCATCGTCATTCTCAAACCAATTATAATATAAGGTTTCATGTTTGTACCACCATGTTTGTATAGAGGATTATGCAATTCTAAGACATGTTGTTCTGCTAAAAAACAAAGTAAAATCAATTAATAATATCATGCAAAGCGTAAAATACGTTAGTAAATAGGCTTTGGAATCATGACAGCAATCGTTGCAAATTTATTAGGAGGCGATAAACAAATTTATCAAAAATAAATTATAAAACAAAAGTGCATGTGCGAAACTCATGTAAAAATATTAAATATATTTTATTGAATTTTTAATACTTGTAGGTTGTAGGTAATAATTTACTGACGACTTATATTTTTAATAATGATTTTTTTTATTATTGTATAATATTATTATTATTAGTTAATTGTGTTATTTTTTCACTGACATTAAAAATGACCATCTATTCCTCAAAACATTCCTCAAAATTACGTACCCTTTAAATTAAAAATTGCTCTTGTTGGATGTAATGTGTTCATAAACAAATTGTATGGATCGACAATATCTTCTTTATTTTTATATGGCCTAAAATACTTAAATAATAAACATACATACAAATCAAAAACTTTTAAACATTGACAAAAATTATCCCCAAAATTAATAAAAAAAATATAACTTAAAAGCGCGCTTGTACTCTGTACAGTATAATTCACTATAATATTAAGAAGGTAATATATCTTTCGGATTTTGCTTTTCGTGAAGACGTGAAGTGCGCCAACTTATAGAGTTGCTCACTTTATTTACTCACAGCCCGAAATAAAATGTCTTGTCGAGCTTTGCTTTTTCCGATTTGAACACTTCTAGAAATGAGCAAATTTAAATTAGCTAAGCCTGAAATAATACTCTCGTAGGTCTTTTTGCTTTTTCTGATTTGATCACTTCTAGAATTGATAAAATTTAAATGAGCAAAGTCCGAAATATTTGTTAATTTCGGGCTTTGCTCAAATCGCTGGGCACATCTAGGTGTGCGCATTTTTTTTCGGGCTTTGCCGAATTCGGGCTTTGATGCCAACATGGCATATATACATTTTTAATATTAAAATTTTCGTGTTAATACCTGGCGATGCTCTTACAGCGTAGCACATCTCAGCAGCACTACGTAATTATATTTGGTTGCCCGTAAATAAGCTTAGTGGCATGATGCCTACTTGTGACATTACATACAATACATTATACATGTACTGTACTGCATGCGCAATGTAATGACAGTGCATTCTGATGGTCCGTGGTTCTTACTATACTGTATGTTCAGCTGTACTAGTGTACTACACGCAGACTACGTTGCAGCGTGGCTCAACTTAGCTCGGGATGACAATTTAAACCTCTAGCCAAACGCCGTTGCCGCCACGGAATTTGGCACTTGACACAAAGCAGAAGGCAGCAACTGCAGCATAAAACATAATATAACTGGTTAACATATAATTACATGGACGTAAATACCAGATTTACAAATTTTCAATTATCTATTTTATTTATATACATAAATTATAATACATAACCTGCATGGAGGTCCTGCAACGGAGAGAGTTGCGAATTAGACTATTATTATTATAGCTATACTACTCAGATTATTTATTACTGCGGATTCAGAACCCAATTTGGCAAAGGACTTTCTCCAGAAGGCCAATGTCAAAAAATGGAGTGGGGAAAATGCCTATATTGCCCATGTTAAATTCAAAATTTCCCCAAGCCACCCCCCTGAATCCGCGCCTAACTGTCCCATCGTCGCCCATCAACAGTGATTCTCACAAAATATTCTTAAATCCTCCCACATCCAAGATTTTTGCATCGCTCGAACTTTAAATGCATTAAAATATTTTTTAATATAGAATTAAATGCTGTTAAATTTAGTTTTTTTACACGCTTATAATAATTATACACTACGTACGTGCCAGTGGGTTAGTGGACACAATTATAATAGAAGTATACAAATTCATAACAACAATCAAGTGAAAGTAAAAATGAAGTTTTTTTTACTTTTCTGTTCTTTTCTTTCCCTAAACTAATTTGCATATTTGTATACTAATTTGCGCCTTGATATTGTAATCTCGTTGCGGTTGTAAAAACAAACACGCTTTAATAAAAATACCATGATTGCTTATTCAATTACTCCATCCGACATAATCAAATCACAAATTTATTTAATAAATTTAAATGAATTAATTATAATTTTTTTTTATTTATTTATTTTTTTTATTTTCTAACACCATTAAGATTGTGCTGCAAAACGTATTTATAATGTACCAAAATCCAAATGTCGTCCAAATGACGTGTATGAGATTTTTTGTTAATAGCGTAGCGGTTGCTTAAGTTGTTTTGCGCATAATATTTTATAAATAATATTATAAATATACTGTATTATTATATTATAGTGACGAGCGGGCATAGACGGAACAGTGTATTAAGTGGCTTATCTGTTGCACTCCTCTATACCGCATAGTCATGTATTCCCTGCTGGTGTGTTGAAGGTTTAAATAAATAACATCGCAAATAATACATCAGTTGTATATAATTTTGTTTGGTACTTTTTTTATATAGTCATTCGCGTTAAAAACAAAATTAATAAAATTGTATATACCTGGTCTACTATATATAACGTTTTTCAGACCACAGTTTTTCTGATTTTCAATAAGATTTTATACTCAAATTAAAATATTAAAAATTATATAAAAAGGGCAACAGGTGTCCTCCGAAATATCTTGGAAGGACGGAGGACAAATGGTTAAAAAGGAGAAAGATCCTCCCAAAAGAAGGAGAGTTGGCAACAAAATAATAATAATAAATTTGATGGTTTAATTACAATTACATTTATTTAATTTGCTTAATTTTGTGTTTAACGTGAATAACTACGCATTTTTTTAAAACGCCTTGTTAGAGTAAACTGTGATATATGTGACATAATATATTAAAATATGGCTAGGTTGCATAAATATGCAACTTAATTAGTAAAAGTGATGTGTATTATCAAAAATTTCAGCAAAAAATGGCATCAAAGGCTCTTTCCAGTTGGATTGGGAGGGGAGGACATTCTGCTCAGGGAATCAATTCCCTATATATGTTTTTAAAAAAAAAAGTCCACAGCCTATATACAAAATATGCAAATTTTAATTACAGAAATTAATATAGATGGTGCCAAATTATGCTACTCTGACTTTTTTTCCATATCTTTTTGAGTCCAGGTCCAGGAACTATTTTTAAAAAATGATTGAAAATGCGGCAACGCCCCCTGGAGGCGTTATTAATTGGTACCCTCTATTCATTTTTGCAGTAAAAAATTTCATGCACGTTGTCCATTAACATAATGTGGAATATATTTTAGATAAAAATCTGCAATATTATTGACTGACAGATGAATACACAGACTAGCATATAAATAAAGAATAATTATATATATATATATATATATATATATATATATATATATATATATATATATATATATAAAATTATATGTGCTGGTGTGTGGGTGTAATTTCTATACAATTAAAGGCTGACAAAAAAATTCAAAGCTATATAAGCTTTTACTAAAAAAAAAAAAAAAAAAAAAAAGTGCCAAATCCATAACCAAAAATGGGAAACTAACAAAAATGAGAAACTAATTGTGACTCACTTGATCGATATACAGAGGTAAAAAGGAATTGGTAATTTACAAGGATTCAAATTCTATAAGCTGAAGTCTGAAACAATTCGAGTCACACTATATAATATATACCTATGTACCGTTTAACGTAAGTCTGGTTTTGTAGCAAGTTTTAAGTCATATTCCCCGGTTTTAGGTATCAGCTGGCACGTTGGCAGCGCAGCAGATGGTGCCGGGGGATGTCGTGCTAGCACTTCAAGGTACGCCGGCAAGCGAACTTGACCTGCAACATGCTTTGGAATTGGTGCGTACGGCCCGGTTGGCGCTCGAAGTGGTTCTTCACAAGGTGCCATCGTCGCTGCAGCCCCGCGCTCGCATCAAAGACGGTACTTCCTCACAAGCTGCGTACGCGTACAATTCTAATGACCGCCGATCAAGCAACGAAACTGTTTCCCATAGAGAAGAAAGCAAAGACATATCACCTAAGTCACATGATAAATATAAATCATCTAGTGGAGAAAGCTTAACGGACACTGTGTCTAGCTATGTGAAAGAGGACTCCTCAAACAGGGTGGACCATATGCAACATGCCTCCACATCGCCTCTACTGAGCTCCATCTGGAGCAGCGGTGAATCTGCAGCCATGGTGAGCTGGTGAGTGCGCACACGGGGCAAACGATTTACTTAAATTTGTTCCTTCTATATTCTATCTGTATGTTCGATCCAATTAAATTAGATTTCAAGATACATATCATCAAGTTAGCATTGAGTTCAAAATTATGGAGGCAACTTTTAGCGAGAGTAGTACCACCGGTACCACTGAATTCTAATGGTTACATTAAATTTCTTTAGAATTTTCTCATTTTGTTACAAATTTGATGTAAACTTGAAATCCTGAAAAGGGAATATAAGCGAGAGAGGCATCCTTTTTAATTGAACTTTGAAGTAAAAAGAACTAAAAGTTGAAAAAAAGTTGAAAATAAAGGATGCTCAAGGATGGTTGAATGGTTGAACCCAGGCGCGGATCCAGGGGGTGGCGGGGGGGGGGGCTGCAGCCCCCTACGAAATTTTGCATTTAGCATGGGCAATATGGGAATTTCCCCACTCCATTTTTTTTTTTTTTTTAACATTGGCCTTATGAAGACAGCCCTTCCCGAAATTTGGTTCTGAATCCGCGCCTGGCTAGAATGATATGGGTGACCATTTCAAGTAAAAAGTACGCTGCTCTCTCTCCCTGGGGTAAATTCGTCTCGCTTTCCACCCAGTGCAGTGATGCACTTGTGTGTGTTCCCCAGGTTTTAGACATCACTTTGGAGTATTGATAAAAAGTTGAGGTGTCCGTCCTGACTGAGGTTTTCCACGGTTCCCTCAGTCTGACCTCAGCGAATGCTGGGACGCGTAACAGGCCATGGGCGGCCATAGCCACCATCCCCAATCCCTACATTCCCTACCCATTACCCCGCCGCGGGCTTCAAGCTCATAGGGGTGCATCCCTATCTTTTTCTTAAGGAGCGGCGTCTCGTGACGTCACAAAAAGGACTTTCAATCATTTTTTAAAAATACTTCCCGGGCTCTAAAAAATCTGAAAAAAATCAGGGTAGCATAACTTTGCACCCCCTCTATGGCCTCTATCCATTTCTGCAATAAAAAAAATTTAGGTCAATACTCCATTCTTAATTAAATTATAAATAAGAAAAACAATTACTTTTAAGTAAAGTCACTAATTAAATTAGTTATATTGAATAACACATAATATAATTATTTACAGCAGTAGTAAAAGAGAACGAAAAAGCATGCATTACGCCGTACGTACTGGAAACGACTAAAGCCAGCGCTTCATGCTCTGGACATGGCAGGCAGGCAGGCAGGCAGGCAGGCAGGCAGGCAGGCAGGCAGGCAGGCAGGCTGCGAGCGAGTGTTCGCCAGCACAGAGAACTCACGTACCATACACGATTGACAGACGGGAGTATTAGGAGTACAGAAACGTGCAGATGTGACTTTATATCGTCCAGAGAAATCACGTGAGCAACGTATGCCAACGTATGTACGTGTCACGTGGTGTGTGTGAGCGGGAGAAATGGATTTAAACCTTTAAACATTGAATGCTTTTAAATTTTCTTTTTTAAAATATACGGGAAATTTTCCAATATTTTAATACATTCTTTTTCACACCAAAATAAATTTTATATTTTTCACGACAAAAAATACTGTATGACAGAATATTTTAAGACTTATTAAATTACTATTAATTGTGGGATTGTTTAGTGGTAGGCTTTGGACATCACTTTGGCCCATTGATAGAGGTATCCGTCCTGACTGAGGTTTTTCATGGTTTCCTCAGTCTCACCTCAGCGAATGCTGGGACTCTTAACAGGCCGTGCCACCAATCTTTTCCCTCCCTTATCCCTACCCATTACCCCGCCGCAAGCTGTAAGCTCTGAGGGGTGTATGCATCCTTGTAAAAAAAAAGCTCTGCAGCACTCGAATTTATGTTTAAGTATAAAAAGAAATAAAGTGCAAAAAATCTACACAGCATGCGCATGCTACGTACTGGAAACGAGGATAACCTCGCTGCTAAGGCGCTATATGGCTGCAGCTATGGCGGGCAGGCTGCGAGTTCGTTCACCAGCTTCGAGACCACGTACAGTACCACAAGCGATTGAGAGACGGGAGTATTAGGCGTACAGAAACGTGTAGCACATTTGTGACTTTTTATCGTTCCAGAAAGTCACGTGAGCCAGTGCACGTGTCACCTGATTCGTGTGAGCGGGAGAAATTGAATGTAAATTAAAATTCAAATTAAATTAATTTTGAATATCAGAGAATCCAGGCTCAGACGAGGAAGTTAGGGCCAGTCAGGGCCATATGGACATTACAGGTAGCAAGGGGCAAGGGACACCTGGAAGGGGGCTTGAGGTCACTTTTCTGTCCTCTGTGTGTTAAAAATCAGAGGAGCCAGTCAGGGATTCCTGACCCAGTCCGAACCTGAGGGAACCTTCAATATTTAAGCACATTTTTCTTTGAACACCATAATAAAATTTCTATCATTAACGATAAAAAAAATGCTATCTGGCAGAATTTATTACTAATAATATTAAGAATTGAATGTATACTGCACAAATTTATTATATTAATTTCATATTAATATTAATTAATTAATTGCTGCATGATGATTGCGTCGAATCTCCTCGTGTTTGACGTGATTATTAATATATAAACCAGTCTATAATTTTTTTTCTCCATAAAGTTTTGGCGAAACATAAAATAATAAAATATTATAATCCTTAACATAAGTACTACAGTGCGAAAATCAATAATTAATTAGCCAAGAATTTAAACATTTGTGATAGTTTCAATAAAAAATTAAAAAAATTATTTTAACTTTAAACATTTTTGAACTGGAACCATAATAATTTTTCTGTAGAAAATTATATTTTAACTTTCTTCACTCGATCGAAGTACATAAAGAAATAAAGTATAGAAAATCTACAGTCTATTCAGGCAGGAATGCAATCATGCACTGGCAAGCGGATTGTGGTGCTTGACTTTTTGAAAGCCTGTATGAGGAGAGCAGGCAGTCGTAGAAGGTCACTTATGCTGATATTACGATAATTGCGATCTATCTACATGCTGTGATGTGTAGTGGGTACTGGCGGATTGTGGTGCTTGACTTTTTGAAAGCCTGTATGAGGAGAGCAAGCAGTCGTAGCAGGTCACTCATGCTCATATTACGATAATTACGATCTATCTACATGCTGTGATGCAGGCGCGGATCCGGGGAGGTGGGGGGGGGGGGCACGGACCCGAAATTTTGGATTTAACATGGCAATATAGGAATTTCCCCACTCCAATTTTTTTCCAGCATTGACCTTATTACCTCCCCCCCCCCCCCCCCCCCCCGATTTTTTTTTTTCTGGATCCGCGCCTGGTTGAACCTGCTTACAAAGTTATAATGGACAACCTTAATAAAAAAAATTATTGAATATTTGGATAAAAACCTCGAGTCATGAGTCAAACATTTTTTATTAAAAAAATGGATAGAGGGTGCAAAATTATGCCACCCTGATCTTTTTTTTTTCAGATTTTTTAGAGCCAGGGAAGTACTGCTAAAAGTTTTGCTGAGGTCGGGTTTAAACCCACGCCCTTTTTAGGTCATATAATCCTTTAATTACGGGAAGCGTCACTTTTCTTTACTTTCAATAACTTTTTAAAAATAGTTCCAGGACTATAAAACCTGAAAAAATTCAGAGTAGCATAACTTTTGCACCCTCTTTCCATTTCTGCAGTGAAAATTTTTGAGATCGATACTCCAATGTAATTTTTTTTTTATATATATTTAAAACACCATCAAAATATATTGAGGGGAAAGACGCTGTAATGTCATATTATAGGCATGCAAGCAATCTTTCCCTATGCTTGAGTGATTATATGACGTCACAGTGTTTTGCAGCACGATTTGAAGAGCGTTGGAGTGTTAAAAAAATCTGAAAAAATTGTGCTCAGTAAAAAAAAAATTCATGAATGTTGTTCATTACTTATTAAACACTTGTCATGTATAGTCATCGTAAGAATGGTCATATGCTATGCAGTGTATCGGCAGTGCAGTGTACTGGCAGTGCAGTGTACTGGCAGTGCAGTGTGCCGGCAGTGCAGTGTACCGACAGTGCACGAAGCATAATTTTACTTATTATATAATGTGAGCCGATGCTATGCAAATTTTCATTCACATAATTAATATATATGAGATATAAATTGTTTGGTGTAATATTCTGAGGTAATTCTGAAAAGTAAATATATTTTTATATTGGAAAAGAAAGCAACAATAACTATAACGTTTAACCTTACTCAAGACTTGTGCTACTATATAAATTCTGATATGAAGGAATACCTCTGCCTATATCTAATTTATATTAGTATATGTATATGTTTTGCTAGAAAACAATGTGAATCAAGAATATTTTAATGTGCCAAGAGAGAATTATTATACAAATATCATACTATTATAATAGAAACAAAAATTCAATGGACAACATACATGAAAAAATTTTATTGCAGAAATGAATAGAGGGTACCAAATTATGCTAGTATGAATTTTTTCAGATTTTTTTGAGACCCGGAACTATTTTTAAATAATTATTGAAGGTGCGGCCACGCCGCCTGGAGGCGTCAATAGGCGTCCAGTCTCTATCCTTTTTATTAAGAATTCAGGGGTGCCAACTGAAATCACAGGACTTTCAATAATTATTTAAAAATAATTCCGGGTCTCAAAGGAATCTGAAAATATTCAGAGTAGCATAATTTGGTACCCTCTATTCATTTCTGCAATAAAATTTTTTTATGTATGTTGTCCATTATTGACATCAATGATTTATTTTGCAGTCTCGAACTTTGCAACTCAAGTTCCCCTTGCAACGTATGTAACGTTGTGTAATAAAAACTACCTATATGTGTTAGCAAATTTCAAACTTTTACTGTCATTTTTAAAAAATCTGTGAGAATGTTACTAATTAATTTTTTTATTCTTGTTTTTACAGTGTTATAATGCGTATTTGCAATTTAAATTCTAATAATGTATTGTATATTTTGTTTTCGTGTCTAACCTTCTAGTTCAAAGTCATGCTTGCTTGCATTTTCAATGTTTGTATTAAATTTATATGTTTGTAAATTGATGAATAAAAAAAAAAGAGCTGCAAGTCTCGGAGTTATTAGCGTATGCCGTGGTGATCACTTGAGCCTGCTGTCCTCGATGCCAAACTGTACGTATAAGCATATTTGAACCGTTGTGATCAATGAGACACACTATACGATTCCAACAGGTCGTAAAAAAACTACCTCTAATTATACTTGCAATGGTTTACAAGTCCGTTTGCCTCTCAGCTCATCCTATTATATATGTATTAGAATACTTCAGTCGGTAATTTTTTATTGTATATTGATTAACTGATCGTCATATCTAAATTGAAATTGTAAGTGATAAAAATTTATGTGACGTAAACCCTTCATCTTATTTCATCTCATAAAGTTGAAAGTCAATCAACATCTTTTAAAATTTGTGTATAAGGTATAGTATATATAGAGTTTGTATTATACATATTTATGTATTACAACCCGCTCTGTAGTGTAGTGGTTAGTAGTTTAGTACCCCTGGCTTTGGTCCGAGAGGTCCCCGGTTCGATTCCCGAACACGGCAGACTTTTCGTGACTTGGGATGGGTGTGACTGATTACTAGATTATGGAGTTGGTAGGAGGAAGGCAGCTTACGGCTGTCTATACTCCGCTGCCCTGCAGTATTGCACTGCCACTGCAGGCTGCACAGATCTGGTAGTAGGAGCCCAGAAGAGTGCAGGAAAGGGTTCTGGGAGCCTGGTAAGCCCCAGCAGGGTCGCAAGATAACTCATACTGACAAGACTAAATATCAGCCTGGCCACACCCGAAAGGGTAAAATGGTGTCAAGGGTATTTTTTTTTATGTATTATTACAAGCAACTGGTTGTACAGGACAACATGGTTCATGTCAACATACTTTAAACAAAAGAGAATCAACACACAAAAAACATATGATATACAACAAACAAATTATTTACTAAATTTCTTCAAATAGTTAAATAAAAAAAATATACATATAATATTAACACAACTATATATACTTATATTTAAGGCATTTTCAGACATTTTATTGCTTAAAAATTCTTTAACAGAATAAAATTATTTGTCTATTAGAACATTTTTAAATTTCCTCTTAAACAGTAAATTATCATCAATCATCGATACTTCTCAAACAATTTGGTGAGAAATCATAAAATTTTGCTATTTGATAAAACGTACGATATTATTTTCAAGGAAATTTGACTTATGTACGTCCCTCCACACGTACTTTATATCTTTATTCCTTGTGTTATTAATTATAACTGTTATAAGAATGAGAATATCACAATTTTGAGTATAAATTTCTGGATGCTTACGTCTATATACACAACATTTTAGTATGAAGATGCATGGTAATGTCAACTCTTAAAATGTGTAGCACATGTATCCCTTTTTTTAAAAATTAATATTGTCCCCCGCAGACTAAGTTATTGTAAAAGAAAAAGTCTATATTGAGTTTATCAATTATATATAGTATTAAAATACAAACAATTCAGTTCTGAGCCCGACGATAATTAATATAATTAATTAGGTGTCATTCCATCATACATAAATTCACAATCATAAATTCAAAATTCATAAATATTGTTCATAAATTTACAATCGTTTCTTGAATCAGATGCATGCATTATCGGCACAGAGAACATAAAGAAAATCTTATTCTTGATTCTTGTTTGATTGTGTATTTACTTTACAAACAAACCTATTAATTGCTGTTTAGTACGAAGCAGCATGGAGCTGAGCTCAATCTAAATTTGAAACCATAGCTTCTGATGCCAAGCTGCTATATTGTAGGCTCTATATACGTAGTTAAGCGAGGAGACACAAGATGCCGCAAGCGCCAGGACATGCATGAATATGTGGAGTATGATTTTTTTTTTTTAGGTCCAGCATGGTACAGTGGCGTTCGCCAACTTGGCGCTGCTCGTTGTTAGGGGTGATGGTGCGCACCATGACGCAGGGAGGGTATGACGTATGTAACACCATGCACCCTGATGTATGGCACGCTGCATCAGTAGCAGCTATCACCATCAGGACAAAAAAGACTGTTAATCATCCGATTTTATTTATTTATTTTATTTTTCACCTCTCATCACTTTCTGTTATCAAGCAGTGAAGAAATTCCGATATATTTCGTTCGGATCCATTGACCAAAAAAAGGATTTCTATTTTTTACGAGAAATGTACCTCCCATAATATATTCACCTATATAATAAATGCATATACACAGATTAGGCTCCATACATACATGCGTGAATACATCAGAAGCAGACTGCTAAATTCAACATTAATGGCTAATTGTATATAGATCGATCACCAAAGTGTGAGTGACGTTCTTAGTAAATGTACGTCCAGTATAATTATATACATTATATACATATAATTTCATTTACACACTTCAATTAATCATTAAAATGTAATGTTTATTATAATTTAGCAACTAAAATACTATACTAAAAGATTACTAACACTTTTCAAACACATGGTCGAGTTTTTAGTTTAAAACAAACGTATTATAACCCACCCCCTCTCCAAAACCCAAAATGAATATATATATATATATATATAATATGTATATATATACTATTCTTTCGGTAGGTTGAAACGGAGACGAATCAGGTAGGTATATATTTATTAATTTTTTTCCTCTGCATGCAGGCCTTTAAAAATTTCGTTTTTAGTTTTTATTTTTAAAAATTAAACGTATTTAAATAAAAATTACTTTTAAATATATATATTTTTTTCGCTGAAAATCTTTCAGAAATCGACGAGAATCTGTCATTAATTTTTATTTTATAGGATAATATTTATTACTTCACCACACAAGCATCCTCAAATTACAGATGTTATAGAAATGTATTTATAATATATATATATATATATATATATATATATATATATATATATATATATATATATATATATATATATATATATATATATATATGTATATGTATATAACACCGCAACATTACTAAATATAACATATTTAAAATCTTCGCTAAATTCTTTGTAAATGCATGGGTAGCATAAATATATTATGTTATAGATAATTATAGAGCTATATAGATAGGTTATATATATAGTCAGATAAGTTAATATAAATACTATACAATTAAGGGTAGAACCAATTTACATTCTATTTTGTCGCTGTTCCCATAATAATGTCTATACGAATGCCTGTCAGTAAATTTAAAAAAATAAATGCATGTGGCAAATCGTTATACAGTATATAATAAATCAATCAATCAAATCGTCTTTATTGAGGGCGGGATTTAGGCAAACAGGCCCACTTTTCCATCCATTATAAATACATTCCTTTGTAATAGTTTACGTTTTCACTAAAATCTAATTACACTCTAATATTTTAATTTGTTTTTGTTATTTAAGCACAGTATGACAAAAATTGCTTAATAAGGTAAAAAGTTTGAAAAATTACAAAAAGATACGTGCATGATACTAATCATTAACCGCCACCAGCTAGTGAGACTGCTGGTGTCCCATATATGTGTAAATAATTTAAAATGACAATGGGCGTGATTCACGAAGTAGTTAGCCAGGTTTCTAACCACGTTTAGCTTAACCACGTTCAACAAGGTGGTTTCATTAACGCGTAAAACAGGTATAGTTAAACGTGCAATGTTCCAATGTTTAAGCTAAACGTGGTTAGAAACCTGGCTAATAAATAACTGCTTCGTGAATTGCACCCAATGTATATACTATTATAAAATGATATATATAGTGATAATTTCATATTTCTTTTACTATATATATAATACGCATCTAACAAAAAACAAAACAAAACAAAAAAAAAAGCATCTAACAAACATTTCAATATGTTGTATGGTGTACGTATATAGCACTGTATATATATTGTACGTACAGTACAGGATCGAGCTACCGAATGATGGGCTGATCCGTAAAGACTGCATGTCAACTTATTAATTGTGGACTCTATAATATAGCTCCGGTTTGCATCGACAGCTAGGCGTAAATTACAGCGGATTTCTGAACTGCACGGCAAAGTAATCAACGTTAATTATCGATTGCCAGTGAGCATAATTTGAAGCTGCATTGAATCTTATTTTATAAAATATCAAATTAATATTACAGCCAATTACTGCTGACAACTGCTGTATATACATAATATTATTATATTATAGAGAATATTTCTTAAACGAACAGCCCAAAGTTGTATTTTTTTATTGTCATCATGTGCTACGAATGGCGTCTGGCATGCAGCTCGTCTGATGTTGCCTCTCAACTGGTTTATTTATTTACTCGTGGCTCTGTTTGTGCTCTTATGCACAAACAATCGTCAGGCAGGCAGACCAGCGGGTAGGCAGCAGAAGCCGATGGTGATGGTGGCAGCGAGCGATAAACACACCATTCTTACCCCGCGTTGATTCACGAGTCCAATTTTAACTTGATGCTGTCCGCTCTCTCACACTACGCTATAGCTGCCAGCCTCTCAGCAGTCTCGTATATGTGAACTAACAAGTCCAATTTTTTAACTTCTGTATACGTCACAATAGAAATGCCCGTTCTCACTAATGTGTGCTAATTGTGAGAGGTGCGCAAGCGCGATCCACGGTAATTTTATCGTTTTTAATGTTAGCAGACAGCACGGTGAGAGGCGCTGCATGACTCCTTTGAATTCTCTTTTATTGCACGCCATCAACCATGCATGCACCATGCACCACCTTGATTGTGACTTGGCGCTTGGAATATAATAAAGACGTTAGTACAATTATATAATAATGAGCGAACTTCATGAGAGATACCCAGGGAGATACCCAAGTTTTGTGTTATCTCCATTCTCCGTCGTAAAGCAAGCATAATATATATTTATGGGCAACTCAAGGGGATTCTCGACTCCGCAACCATTGCGTTATTTTAGCTACACTTTGACGTGATAGTGGTAAATTGCTGCAACATTGCAGTGCATGAAGTGGAAAGAATTTTTACAGGTTCTAAATTTGTCAGAAGATTTCATCAATCCCGCGACTGGCAATCTGATGATGCGGCATTTATGTTTCCAATAAGTCTGGTGTTGTGATTTGTAAAATTCATGCTGCTCATGAAGTTAAAATTATTCACAACCACATTAAAATTAAAATTAAAATTCTTTATTCCATCATTTTGGTTGTATTGATAAACTTAATTGGATCACGTCAGGATAAAAACTAATATTTAATAAAACAAAAACGAAAAATAAAAAATTAATACGAATAATAGATTCAGTTTTTGTGTGTGTCATATTAGCAAGGGCTGGAAAACGGCTGGACCCAAGTTATACTTTCCACAGTTGTCATGTATTTAGGAAGGGGGGGGGGAGTCCAACCTACGCTAAATCAAATGTTATATACTGTATACAATTGAAAACTACAAAAATTCAAAGAAAATCATTTTTACCAATAATGACGTAAATATATCAAATGAAAGTTTGTTAAGATTTTAATTTTTATTTTCAATATAATTTAAAGATTTCTTCTTTTGTTTAAACGTTAAACACGTTAAAAAATTACATTCGATCAGTTTCTTTTTTGACAAAAAGGGTATTGGGTGTAGCCGAAAGTGTATATAGCACCGGTAGGTGGTACCACTGACAATAGGTCTGTTAGTAAATACACGATCAATCGATTTTTATTGATGATTGATGAACCTTATGTACATAGAACATAAGGTTCATCAATAAAAGTCGACTCTTTCTGATTTTGTATATACGAACAGAACTTATATCTTCTCCGTGCATGTCGTTAATTTATTCCTTAGAATAATTTTTATCGTAGAGTTTTGGTAACAAATTGCACGAGCAGTCCAAGTGCACAAATGAGTTTAATAAACACTGACTTATTTGGAGACAATTATTATTTTTAAATATTTTTCATAAACTAATGTGCATATTTTTTTTTAATTACTAAAATTGAAATTAAGTTAAAATTATTTCTCATTTAATCAGTGTTCAGTTATACATTAAACTCACTTGTACACTTGGAGTGCAATAATTTTATCCTCATACTCATCTGATGAGTTAAAAAGATTAATGGCACCATCTTTAGCAAATGATATAATCATGCATCCTCATCTTTTCTGTGAACCTTCATACAAAAATTAAAAATAGCATCACTCTTTTTTAGATACATAATAGGATATACACCATCGGAAACTAGTAAGCAATGGGTGCCAGTGATATTATTAATCGTTTTAAGCTTTAATTAGCATAAAAATTACTCTATAAAGTAGCCATGCGGAAAAATTAACATACCGAAAATACATGTCAGACATGTCATGTTCCCCAGTATATAGTCGTTGATGGTCATGCAGGGACGGTACTATGCCAGTCCAGGATATGTATAAGATATTATATTTATATGTATGTACAGAGATCTTATACAATGTAAGCTCTTTGGTATGTATATGTTTATTTACATATTCTGATTCCAGTCTATGTTCTCCATCAGAAAAAAAGCCCTTTACAGCTATACATCTCTTTACAAATAATAAATAAAAAAAATTGTTCGATGTTAAGCATAAAGGTTTTAGCAAATCTGGTCTTTTTAATAACGTTAATTTTTGTTCAGCTCGTGTTCAATCTGGAGAAAGATTTATCCAGTCCCCCTTTCTTTTCAGGTTTTCAGCATAACTTTTATGATATTTGATCTGATCGTGCTTTTTGTGTTTTTTTGTTGTGTTTTTTTTTTGTTGTGTTTTTTTTTTTTTTTTTTTTTTTTTTTATATAAATTACTTTTTTTTACAGCTTTCACTTCCGAAAGACGCTGAACTGTTAGTGGTGAACATATATTGTCAAAGTGTCCAACATATCTATAAATAAATCCAACAGTGGATACGAAACAATGTAATTATATTGTTTTGTAAAACTTTAAACCCCTTTCCAAAGTTTAATCGTTGCAGATTATACCGTACTATATCTATAATATTTATCTATATACTATATATGGATAGAGCGAAAAGCGGTTTTAAACGTGTAATTTGTCAATATGTTCAAAACATAATAAAATTAACATGGAGAATAAATTTCAGTTGGGTTAAAAAAAAAAGAAAAAAAGCCTAGGACATCATGTAAACATACGTCAATGATATTGCTTTTTTTATTATAAAAAAAAAATCACCCAAGAGGTCCAAAAACTACGTTCTGATTGGGCCGCGGATTTTGAGTTTTTTCCTGCGTGGAAAGTTTGCAATTTCTTATTATCTTTTAACCGGCGCGTAAAATCTTTCCACGAGGATATTTTTCAACATGGAAGTTTTATTTCCGTCAAAAGCTCTTGCCATAGGTCCACATTTATAGTATTTTCAAATTGCTACCATCACTGAAAATAGGGCACAATTCGTGACCCATTTTCGGTCATGAGTTTGGCATTGAAAGGTTGCTTGTGGAGCTTTGAAACTTTGTACCCTGATTGCCGAAAATATTATATTTAAAGTAATTGTCCCACGCGTGTCGAATGAGACGTGCTGGGTAGTGGGTGAGGGCGTGTGTGTATGTGAGAAAGTGAAAATGATACAAAAATTTCATTCGGTTTACACCAAATTTTTATTTAAAGAGTAAACTGACTTTCTGAATTCATTGGTCATGCTAAGTTGAAATTAACCAAAACAGTCCTTTAATGAAAATTTCAGCACCACCACTTCAAACAATCAATTTCTTATTTCTGGCATTGCTATTCAATCAAAATTAATTTTTATCTCCGGTTCACATTAAAAATTTAAAAATCAAGGGAGAAATATTCACCCCTTAATTTCAAATTTATAATTTACATAATATGTATTGCAATACATAAATATATCTTACCGTGTACATATCAGTCTTCAAACTTACAATAAGTCTGTTCATAAACCCTGCCCAGTGTACGCACTGCACTCCGGAGCTGTTGTGTGAAAACTTACCCATTGAGTTTTTGTGACCAACGACAATTTTTAAAGCATTCTTAATGATCATTTAAAATTTAATTCATAAAACAGCATCGATTTTTTTTATTTATTTTTTTAATGTTAGACATAAAACCATTTTCAATTTACCCTCGGAAAATAATGAGCCGCTATTTTCTTAATTTTTTGTTATTTGATTCAAGTAAAACATTTAAAATGAAAAATCGAATAATTGTGATCTCACAAACTGTAATTACGACTGTAATATTTTCCAGGTTTCCTTTTTGCTCTTTGTTATATATCTGATAACAAAATAATTGAGTTCAGAAGTATTAAGCATACAACAAAACTGCTCTTCATCAGAGAATGTGTCATTTAGTGATCCACCTTTAATTGTATTTTCGGTGAGAGCTATATAGGTCAAGGTATAAAATATTAAAACATTTAAAAAATCTCAAACCCATAAATTTTTATTTATTTTCATATTTGTTAAATACATAAAATATAATATATAGTGTATATATATTACGTCTTGATTAGACCTAATCACCACATCTAATTATGTAAATTGTCCAAAGAGACTCAGAAATGTCAAATTCGCAGCAAATGTATTTTGGTAATCACGATGATTACTAAAATACAATTTACTGCAAATTCGCCAATTCTGAACTAATTTATTTTTGCTTAACGTCTTAATTATTCCCATGCATGCTTTGTTATTTGGTGAGTTCAATGGCCTGATTTTGTGATGGCCAGTGGTGAGCGTCATTAGACGCTAGCTGCTGTGCTCCATTGCCTGCGGTGAGACGTGGACGGCGCGCCACTTCACCCCACGCTCCTTCGCCTCGTCGACACGATGCCAAGCACAAAGTCGAACACGTAGGCCGAGTGCGAGCTACAGTATCATAGGTTTCTGCAGACCCAATTTCTGCCAATCAAAGCTATAAAATGACTTGATTTTTACCGGGGTAGCATCTATGGCAAATTTTGTCAGTCAAGTAAGTGAATGGCATGAGCACGTTTGCTGTCCTACCTGTATGTGTGCCTCCCTCAATGCGGGGATATTCCTTGGTCTGGTTGAGCCGCGCGCGGCCCACGGGGCTCTCGAAATAGCCCACAGCCACACACGCGTTCCCCTGTGTAGCTGCAGTAGGCAAGGCAGGCAGCCTCCCTCAGTGGTGTTAGGACGAACAGGCGGGCGGGAGGGCGGGCGACATAGCGGCTACCTCCACAAACTCTTCGAGTGGCATGAGCGAGTCGCCCGGTGCGATCAGTGGAGAACAGCCTATTGCACCGGTCTGGAGGTGAGTACCGAACTGACTGACCACTTGGGCTGCAGCAGCTGCACTGACAGTACAAAATGCACCATGACTGCATCATGGGAATGTTGCTAGCGTTGGATCGAGCAACCTGGCCAATGCTTGGTCAACCTCACATAATTATATTAAAAGAGGCTAAGAAACTGTATCCAATACATCCATGATGAGTGTATTATTTTTATTCATTTTCTTAGCCATAAATTTAATTTAACTTAAATAAATTACAAATTTTCTGTCTTATGAAGATTAAATACGCGCGTTGGACATTGCATGACCTAGCATATTTAAAACTTTTTTTTATAGTTCCAGATTCGTAGTTCTTCGGTAAATGTTGCGTTCGGCATATATTATAATGGTACTAATTAATTTCATACTATGAAAATTCATATAGAAATGGTATAACTATATAGATATTTGATAAAAATGTTTATAGTGTATTAAATGCACAGATGGTCATGAGCATGAATGGTAACTAATGGTCTGTTAGATTTCAGGATCTATGTAATGATTAAGAACTCTACATTATTTCACATCGTAGACAAAAACTTGTCAATATTTCAGTAATCTATTTTCTTAAGTTGATAGTTGTCAAACATTGCTGTGTATATAATATAATGCATTAATTTATAATTATGTACGTGTATAATTATATACGAGTCTTGGTGTGGTGGCTCCCTTCATCTTGTGTATCATGTTAAGTTAACGAGATGGACATGTTAAAATGTTCTGTTAATTACATTAAAAATTGGATGATGAAAGCGTACTATAGATAGGAGTGGATGGCAGCTAATTTACAACACTTTTTAATATTACATATTTAAATTAATTAGGTTCTATTAATTCATTCTTCTTTGTGTTAAATGCATATTATATATATTTATTATGCTATTAAATTCTTATGTTTGTTTTTAGGTGAGTATATACAATGTATACTATATACATAGTGAATTCGTTGCTTTTGCAGAGCCTTTGCTAAAATATTCACTCATAGGCTTTCTCTCATGAATATTTTTTTAATAAAGATATTGGTATTCATCAATGAACTTGTCTTCTATCAAGGCTAACAAATTTTGTAAAAAAAAATAAATAAATAAATAAATAATAAAAATTAATTAAGATTTAAAACCATGAGACTAAATTTTAAAATTTTTAAAAAATATATATGGTCGTTACTTAATTGGATTTGTGAGGGTCAAAAAGTGAGGGGGGTTAATTTTGTCTGTTGATTTTTTTTTAATCGCTATTAATATTTTTAAAATATTTTATGTAAAGTATACATCTCATATAATATATTCCTTATTATTAATTGTTTAGGTCAAACATGGAGTCGTTATGTGAAAGTATAATATGGATACCTCGTTGTTAATGTCAATTATACACATGCAGGTTCAGTATGTTTTGAGCTGCTATGACTTCCTCTACAGCTGCATAGTACCTTCGACACACGTACAGTACTGCTGAACCGTCCAATTTTCGTGATATCATATCACAATGATAGTACTAGCTGTTATAGCACCAAATAGTTATATAATCTGCTGCCATGCCAATTAAGAAAATTGTAAACATGTTGGTGAAATAAGCAGCTAAATAAATATATAAACTCTTCTCGCACGTGCATCTGCATGCTAGCAGAGATACGTTACTATTTTCTCAAGTAGACATTATGTATAGTCGTAATTAATACTCGATCGTCATAATATATATATATGATTGTAGATCGCATATACATAAACACAAACAATTAGACTGACGTAGATATTACTGTCTTGATTCTGTTTCGTTTTAAGCATCATAGAACTATATATACGTTTTTCCAAATGCTTATTTATATACTCAAAAGCATGAGTTATTTTAAAATTTAAAATCGTTTTTCATTATAGCTTGCGCTAATAGTTTATATTATAATATTTAAATACACATTTTACAATTTTGACATTTATAACACTTTATCACATCTATTATATTTATTATGACAAAACAATGCATATAATATATATAAGTATCTATAGTATTAGTGATTTTTATCAGAAATACACAAAAAACATGTATATGTTTTACACTCTATATTCTAATTGCATATTGCACATGCCTTATACGTGTATACAGGACAGTAGTATGTGTAATTTAAATTACAATAAAACAGACCCATTACACAACATAATAAGCTTTGATTAAAATTATTTTTCCTGCTGCAAGCAAATTGTCATTCACAAACTGTATACAATATGTATTTTAAATAGCTTAATATTCTTAATTATTTTACCAAGTGTTTCATTAAAAAGAGTCTTACCACAATTGAAAATAAATTTTTCAGAATTTTTTTGCTTTTTCACAATTTTTTTTGAAATATTTATTATAACCTCTTGTGTTGTATTATAGAAATACAAATCAATATTTCTTTACTTCTCTAAAATGTTCTGGAAATTTACCATTAACTATATTATAAAAAATAACAATATTTTCATGCCTAATCTCTGTTTAGCACTTAGCCACTGTAATGTTTCTAGCATAAGATTTGTATATACGCTTTTCTTTAACCCAGAATAATTCTCATTTCTCTGCTTTGAAGTTTCTACAATAGTAAATTTATATTTCTTTTATTGGCATTAAAAAATAAAGAATCACAGTATACTCAAAATGTGAAGTGATTATAGTTTTGTACATTTTAGTATTTTTGTCTATTTGAAAACTGAAAATTCTCCATAAATTACTAATTCCCCCCACCTCTTTCTTTTACCATTTTTTCACTGTGTTTAAAATTGTAAGTAAGAGTCAATCACCACACCAAGATATTTAACACATTTTTCAAATTTCAACACTTCCCCCAAGAATAATATTTATATTAGGATTCTAATTTAATTTTTCATCTTAGAATCTGATTTAGCTATTAACATAGGTGTTTTTTTTTTTTAAATATTTAAGGCCTGTTCGTAAACCCTGCTCGGTGTACACTTTCTACACCCAATCGACCTTATATCGCATGTACATAAGGTTGATTGGGTGCAGAAAGTGTACACCGAGCAGGGTTTACGAACAGGCCTTTAGTTTCAATCTTGTTAGATTGAACAATAATTAAAATTTGCAAGTTCCTAATTCAATTTTTCTCATAAAATTTTCAACCATCTTCCTGAGATTGAGATATGAGTATATCTGCAGTAAATAAATCAATTAACGAGTGATCCACATGCAAATACGTCATTTATAATTATATATGATGATCCAGATGATCGGATAATAAAGGACCCAAAACTGACCCTTGCTGTCAACTGACTGGCATTAACTTCTAAATAGCTTTCAAACCATTGCAGCATCATGCCATCCATCCCTTAACATTTCAGTTTTTTCAAAGAATATTTCTATCAATAGTTTCGAAAAATTCGAACGTACATGTATTTAAGATAAACCGTTTGTATTATACAGAAAGAATAACATTGTAAGTATCTAAATCATTGCACCAGCTTGACAGTAAAAACTGCGATGAATATTCAGTTGATACATTTTTAATGATGCCTGACAGATGCTTTTAGGACAAATTATTTAATGTAAAATAGTATGAAATTGTTTTTTTTTTTTTTTTTTTTTACGATTTCAAGTACTTTTTCATATCCTGGTAACATATTAATAGGTCTATAATTAGCAGAGTTGATTAAAATTTAATATTCGCAATTAATTTTTATTTAATCAATGATTTTCTCCATTTAGGGAATTTTCCAGATTTGAGTGGTATACATTAATTATATTTTAGAATTTAGAGGACAATACTAAATGTTTATTTTTTTAATAATAACAGTACTGATATCATCAAATGATGCTGTATTACTATTTGAGTCCATCTACTATACTATATTTTTTTAAACAAATTCTGAAGCTTCAGTAATTTAAATTTGCTAAACTTACAATGACAAAAGAAATATTACCTGCAAATTTGTAAAGCATTAATTTATTTCATCGTTATTAACATAATTATCTAGAATAGAAGAAAAATATCAGTTATACTATCAATACAATGTTATTAAAATTGGTAACATTGCTAATTGTTATTTATATTTTGAGCATTATTATTTAATGAAATTGCATTTTCAAAATGTTGACCATTAACTTGTTTTATTTTGAATGTCCGTCAGCTCTTTAAGTATATTCCACGTTTATTTACTTACATATATTTCTGCTTATCAATTTTATTTTCAAAATAAATAAAATTTTCTTTCCTTAATAACTTTTTATACAGTATATATATACAGTATATTCCTGTGGCTATTTTATATAAATCCCAATTTAGATCATATAGTCATTACTTATATTACCTTTATAATAATATACTTTGTATGCATTATTTTATTTTTTTTTAAATTTTCGCTGCCTTATTTTGTATTTTAGTATTACTACATATTTATTAGTACATACAACCGTGGTTTGTATTTAAATGTTCTAATATTAATATTTTTGTTCATTGAGTAATATTGAAGAAGATGTCGATCAGAAAACGACAAACGAATGACTACAATGGAAAAACAAACAAACAAATGCTGCTGTAAGAAAGATATCTATATAGCTTTTATTTATAAAGTTATGAGGAACCACCAATAATCTGATAATGAACCACATTGTCAACAAAAATTAATATATTGTAATCATGTTATACAAAAGCATAATACTACTATATTATGCAATTCAATTATATACAACAATATTTTTTATTTGTTTATTTTTGTTTTTACAAGGATACACCCCTAAGAGTTTACAGCTCGCGGCGGGGTAATGGGTATATAGGGATAAGGTATATAGAGAACGAATGGTGGCCACGGCCTGTTATGCGTCCCAGCATTCGCTGAGGTGAGACTGAGGGAACCGTGGAAAACCTCAGTCAGTACGGACACCTCTAATTTTTCTCAATGGACCAAAGCGTTGTCCAAAGCCTGGAGAACCACACACAAGTGCATCACTTCACTGGGTGGAAAGCGAGACGAATTTACCCCAGGGAAGGAGAAGCGTATTTTTTACTTGAAACGGTCACCCATCCAAGTACTATATAACCACGCTCGACGTAGCCTGAGGCCTGACTTCGGTGATCTAACGAGAACCGGTCAATGCACTGCGCCACACTTGACCTCAATATATGTATATAATATATAAACATAGATAATAATTTATACAAAACAAAATACGATCGATTAAAAGATAATATAATCATTGTAGTAAGAGCACATTAAAAGCCTGCATAAGTTCGAGTATAAAATAAAATATAGTACTGTATTATAGACACAAACTCTGAACACCACGAACTATTATATATATATATATATATATATATATATATATATATATATATATATATATATATATATATATATATATATATATATATATATATATATATACATACATACATATACAGTATATATAATATATTAGACTGGGCGCTCTTCTCACATCTCCCAAAGTAGCAAATCTGCATCTCTGTCTATTGAAGCTGAAGCTCTAACAAGTGAGGCAGGAGTAAAGTTCGTGCTGTCCAGAAGTATACATATAATTTACAAATCACCAGCACTCCAGCAGTATAGAAAAAATTGCATGCTAATTCCTTGAATAAGTCTAGCTGCCGTAATGTACGCAGATAATTAAGCTGTGCTATATTAATTTGAACGCCCACAGCATGATGCAAATGATGAGACACCATAAACTGACTGAAGTTATGTAAGTAAGCAACGCCAGCATAGTTGGTTCTTGCATGCTTGGTTATGGAAGAAAAATTATTTACCTTTCTTCTAGGCATATATATAACTTTAAAAAAAAAAAAAAATTTATACATAGCTTGCCATGTGCAGTAATGTTTTTTTTTTTTAAAAAAAGCTTAACTGTCTATAAACATCAACAATTGCATCCATTGATAATCTTATCGTACATCAAAGGCAGAATACCTTGTATTGGTATATCAGCATTTATGTTGGTGTTTGCCACCTGCCCTGACTGAGATTTTCAACTCGTTGTTTTTTAACCGCCCTTTAAGCGAATGCACACAGGACTTAAGCTTCACTTTCTTTTTAAACTACTTGGGGTTCATTTAATGAGACACAGCGTAAATGTCTTTTTTCAGTTATTATTTGGAAAATTTAATAATTGATTCTCAGTAAACACAACTCTGTCGGTCCATGGCAGTGTCGGTCCAATACTGAGACTGTTGGGCCAATACTGTGCCAACACTCAAAAGTGCCGGTCCAACACATTTTTTATACCCTGTGTTTACTGGGTTGCGCTCAAGGTAAATGATAAATGGAAAAAGAGGTAAATGAGCCATGGAGCTACGCTTGCTTTGTCAGACGATCGCTAATTTTAGGTTACATCTCAACTATCTCATTAATAAAACTTTTTAATTAAGAGCTATCCAATCCATTGCAAAATTTTGTTTGTTTTCTTTTCAGTGTTTTAGTTATAAGAGCGATTAGAATACCAGTGATTTAAAGTTTAAATATTTCTCAGTATAATAAAATGCTATAATACACAAGTGTAGTTTGTAAGTAAATTTTTAAAACCATTAATTATCAAAGACTTCTTTGTCCACACTCCACAGCACAACAGAGTGAACAGAGGGAGGAAGGAGGGGGGGAGTCCAGTTGACTCGTGGGTTAAAACCCTATACTAATATCTTCAGATTTTTCGGAGCAATCTTTCACATTTTTTAGTCATAAGATATAACTTGGTAACTTTAGGTTTAATATGCAAATATATGCATGCATTAACTGAATCAACTTAATGAATACAATACACAATAAAACAATTGCAAAGAAATAATATACTTCATAACATAATATATATATAATATTATATTGAGAAAACTAATTTAATTTAGTTAAACGTATTTATGTTTGCATTGCAGTGTAACTATTCGTGTATGTTTTTCTTTTAACTGCAATATTGATGCAAGAGCTGAATTTGATTTAAAAAAAAAATGTTTTCAGTGTGTCACAGTTGTTAAGTCAGTTGTGCAGTATGTTATTTAGAGTACTACCACGCTACCACGACATAAATACATTCATTTGAATGCAGCAGAGAGGCGGGCAGGTGCAGTCACTCACTGCATGTCTCAAGAATTTTGTACCTAACATAAAATCCTTATGTACGACGGCTCTCTGGTGGTACTACTGGACATGTAGCGTGTCGCATTCAAAGACGAGGCGGCGGCAGCGGACGTGAACCTTGCGGGTCGTGCGAGGGCGACCCAAGCTAAATTTAGTTCCCCCCCCCCCCTTGAAATGTGCTGGTTAGCAACATCTCCATCAAACAAACGCGATGCCGGCCCCAGCCTGAAAAATGATGAGTGTTTGAATGAGTCGTTCTTTTTTAAATAAAAATCATGAAAACACTGATTAATATACATAAAATATACTTAGTCTGTATAATTATAATAATGGAAGAATATAATAACTATATATTTATGTAAATAAATAATAATAAAGATAGCTTATTTTTACTATTCATAATTTTCATAAACTGTTTCAACATATTATAAAATTATAATACAGACTTACATTACACGATATTCATTAATTAATACATTTAAAATATTTTAAAATATAAAATTTTATGTTTTGATTTTGGATTTTTAATGGTTGTTAATTTCTTATATAATGTATCATGAATGTCGTAGTAATTATATTATAAATGTTCTATGAGGGAAAAAAAGGCTACTGGGTACAGTCCAACAAATTCACCTTGAATATCAGGCAGTTGATTGAGATTTGCTTGAAAAGATTTTGGTGAATTTTGATTGAGCTGTTTTCTTATTATTATAAAATATGTCAAATCTTGAGTACTTTAAGTACTCTTCATTGCAGGACTATTTTTCTCGACGTTATAAAAAAAAATATAACTTTTATTGCAAATGTTTTGCATATATGGACAATAGACTCACTAAAGGTATCAAGTCATACTCACAAAGTCAGTCTGTACTAGTGTTTTTACTGTGTATATAATAGCATAACTATAATTAGTTATAGTTAATAATTTATAAAAATAGGTAAAAATTTAATATTAAAATAAAAAATCTTATTTTTCACATAACATATATTATTATATAGTAAAATTCTAATTTCTTAAAATTTGCTGTATTTCTTACATTTTTTTATAATAAGTTAAAAATTACATGCATGTTAAATTTATCTGAGAATTTTAGGTTCAAATGCTGTAATTGACTTATGTTGAATTTACTTTTTTTTTTTTTTTTTTTTTTTTTGTATCTACTGTATTGTATTTTTCTTATATTACAGGTTAAAACTTTAACTTTTGCTTATTTTTATTTTTTTTATTATTATTAATTATTATCTTGAAGAATATTATGTGATCTGTAGCGGGCGACAGGGTTAATCATGTAACATACTGGCTGGTACAAACTTCTGTATTATATATTATATATAAAAAAATATATTAATATATACAGTGTATTATAGCCACTTCCTTTCCTAGTAACCTCTTTATGCAGTCACCTTACTCCTCTCATCCTAAAAGGATTGTCGGGTACCCGAGGAGGTCCACGCAAAGTCTTTCCTGGCCAACCCTCTATCCCTGTCTACAAATTCTACTCCTTGAAAAGACAGGCTAGACATAGGGAATTAGCAAAAAAAAAAAAAAAAAAAGACAATAATACTTTTAGCAATCAACATTTGAATTTAAACACAAAACAATCCATCAGAAAAAAAAAACAAAAAAAAACTCGAGAAGCTCTGAAAATTGCTGTCGAAATTCTAGCCATTAGACACGGAAGTCTCTCTGTATTGTTAAGTTACTACACTGATGAAGGCTGAATTTACCTTGCACCTTACTCTGAATCGAATTCAATACTTTAGTATGTTTTTACATGCATATTCAGTATATTATGTAATGATGTAATGTGCACTGCATGGAAATCATCATTTTTTTAAACGGCAGCTACCATTTTATTCCTTACCCCTAACCGAATATTATGCCACATACCTTTTACTGCAGAAACAGAAATTAGCCTTCATTTCAATCTGCATGACAGGTGCAAAGAAGTCAGTCAATTCAAAATGTTTAGTCGATTAAAAAATAACGATTGCAAATGTTCCTTTTGGCTAATTCCAAGTTATTCCTAGTTTAGTTTAAGACTATGTGGAAAAAAACATTGAAAAAAAAATGCATGCATTTCTTAAGGTTTTCTTTTAAATTCTTACAATTAATAAATTAACACCAATTCAAAAAGAAATTTGTTTAAATGCTTATATGCATTTATGCACTTTAATTACTGTATATATATATATATATATATACTGTATATATACAGGGTGTCCACAGGAATTCACACGAATTGGCAGGCAAATTAGGAAATTAAAGCATGAAGCACGATGGTAACATGAACATATATAATACATCAAATTAAAGCTTAACAATCGACATTTTTAAAATTTTAAGCAAAAAAGCATTGTGTGGACTTGTCTTCTTTTGAGAAGAAAAAGGAACCAAAATGGCCGTTTCTGAGCTCCAAACTCCGCAGAATCAGCTGCCATCTCAAAGAGATTGTCCTTATATTTAATCTTTCGCTTGAACAAAAATTTACCTACAGAATTTACCACAAGGCGTCTCCATGCACATGAGCACCTTTGGTTCAACGGCACACGTCCAGCCTCCAGTCCTCGCCACACGTTGTACAGAATCGGCAGAATTGCCGGCGTAATTGACTCGATTGCTGCGGTGATGCGCTGCTTGAGTCTCGGAGGTCTCGCACAGATGTCTTGCAGAATGTGTCTTTCACGTTGCTCTACAGAAAGAAGTCACAAGTCAGGTGCCGTCAGGTGGAGTGAGGTCGGGAGACCTGGGGTCCACAAAAAGTGGGTACATCACGGCCAATCCAGCGACCTGGGATCACGCACTGCATGTGCCCACAGTGAGAAGACGCACAATCTTGCTGGAATATGATGTTGAGAAGTCCCACTCCTCTTCGGCTTGGAGCAGCTGAGAGATATGTCATACGTCAAGATACTGCTCCAACATGTCCAGGTAGTTGCCACACCTCACCCCACCCGACTTCTTTCTGTAGAGCAACGTGAAAGACACAGTCTCAAAAGAAGAAAAGTCCATATATGCTTTTTTGCTTAAAATTTTAAAAATGTCAATTGTTGAGTTTTAATTTGATGTATTACACGTTCATGTTACCATCGTGCTTCATGCTTTTGACTGCCAATTCGGGCGAATTCTTGTGGACGTATATATATATACATATATATATATATATATATATATATATATATATATATATATATATATATATATTAAAGTGTATATACTTGTTAATTAATTATATTTTACTCCATCATAGCTACAATTAGAACTTTGAATACTCGTTTCGTGGAGAAACTTTGCTCCCCCCCTCCTTCCTCCTATATAGAATATCAAATTATTCTCTGCCAGTTCTTTTAAAGTATGACCACATTATAATAATATAATACATAGAATGGTATTTGTGTGTAAAAAAATGTATGACGATTATAACGCCGCACGGTGTTACGTTTCATCCATTGCTGATCAGATTTCTTACTGGAGTTTTTAAGATTATAAGTATACTAAATACTAGAGAGCATACTGCATTTTTTTTCTCGATATGGGTAGGATAGCCGGCATGTAAGCCATTGTAATTATGTCACGTTTTCCATTAGGATTAATCCGATTAATCAATCAATGTATTGATGGGAATGATGGGCGCTCAGAGGTTTCGGACCGCTCCAGGATGAGCCACGTATGCAACCCGTGCAGCTCCTCCTTTTTTTTTCTCCCCCGTATGAAAACCTCAGAAAAAAACGATATGAAATTCTCTCTCCTCTGGACAGAAATCGGACAGAAACTATACTGACATAAACTACGGAGGAGCTTAGAATTTAAATAGCTTGTTTGATCAATGAGTAAAAATTGACATAACATTTAATCAAGCGGGAATTATAGAATTAGTTTAGTCGTAACGGCAAGGTGTTGGCGTAGTGTCTAGCTCGTGTGCTGCTCGCGCGGCTCGTTGCATGCAGGTCTCTTAACCTTGATATCCATGATCTTTTTGCTCGCCGCTGTGAGGCCACTCGCCACTTGCGGTTTAGCAGGCCACCACCGGCTCTCCCCTCCCGCTCTCTTGCTCCTCCTCAGCCAGACACTGCGATTGCTCAGCTCCAGTGTTGCCAACCGTGCGGGTATTACCCGCGGCGACGGGCGTTTTTACTAAAAATTTGCAGAAACGGGAAAAAGGGTATTTTTGTCGATCAATGGGAAAAAACGGGTATTTTTACTCAAATGGGTGTTTTAATGCAAAATTGTGTGCTTTCAACATATTTTTGTACCAAAAACAAAACATTTTTAAAAAAATATTATCAATAGGAGGATTCGAGGAGGATTGGAGTCTCTTAACCAATCACATTCAAGAATTTTATTTTTTAAAAATTTGATTGGCTATTGACGCTAGTAATAAAAAAGCGCGAAATAATTATATCACTTAAAAATTACTTATTCAAATTGGTGGCTGCGTCTGCATGCATATATGCCATGCATTGATCGATGTCGTAAAATTGTCGTATCCAAAAAGTGTAAATCATATTAATTAATAGAAAAATATTAAGAAATCGATGAAGTATAATATAATATACGTATAATTATGGGATCAAGAATGAGTGGCACATTAAATATTTTTCCAATTAAAAAAAAAAAATGCCAGAAAAAAAAATTAAATTAAACGAACTTCAAATTTCAAATGTTTTTTTTTTTTTTTTTCCGTTTTCCAGCAATCAAGAAAAAACTTTATTATGTTATAAAATGAACACCATGAATTTGCTGCCCAGTTTTGGATTTTAGCCCTAGCTGTTTTGGTTCCGCGACCTGCAGCCTTATTAATTAAAGCTCGATCGATCCTTTAATTATATATATTAAGCAAAAAAAGTAAATAAAGAAAATTAATTGTAACTGATCTGATTATAACCATGCAAACCCTCCCTTCCATGAAAATAACAACTGCAATACCTTAATTGATAATATTTTTTTACTACCATGATATATGGCTCAAAAAAAAAAAAATAATAATAAAAATAAAAAATAAAAAAAAATAAATAATTAAAAAAAAATAATAATAAAAAACGAATAAAAACAGGGTTTTTCAAAAAAAAATTGTTTATTTGTTATAAAAACGTCACAAAACGTTTAAATAACATGTCCAATCCAAAACCGGCACTTTTTCAAAAATCATTATTGCCTCGGATCCGCAGATTTTTTTTTTTTTGTTTTTTTTTTATACTCAAAGAGCTGCTCTCTGATAAATTTATGATGAACTTAATTAACTGCTATACATTCCACTAAATGTGTTTATAATTTTTTTGAATTTTTGGGGTCCGAAACACCGAAACAGGGCTACGCGAGGTGTACGTATCATGCAAAAAAAAACAAAAAAAATGTATATATATTATATATATGCATCATTGCATGCATGAAAAGTACGTGATAAAATGGAAAAATATACAATACATTATACATAAAAAAAATGTCCCCCCCCCCCGCTCAACGACTCGAAAACGTGTTTTTTTGGTAATTTTGCATTTCCAAAATAGCATATACGGTGACGGGCATTTTTACTCTGAAACGGGTATTTTTGAGCTCCAGATTGGGTTTGATGGGGATTTTTCATCTCATCGGGTTGGCAACACTGCTCAGCTCTCAGCTTCAGTCCCAGATAAAGTGGTCACCGTGCAGCACGCCGGCTAGCTTCCACGTCCTGTACAATACTCGTGCAACCAAAAATACTACCACGTTACGTATTTTACATGGATACTGTGTTAACACGATATTTAATATAATATTTGTTTTATTTTTTATGCACCGGCCAATATAATAATTTGCTTTTATAATACTTGTGACTCTTTGAAAGTTAAGTGAATCTTCAGCTGCTGTGTGTATATTCGTAACAAAGTTATTACTGTGTGTACTCTTCACTGGAATCGTGCAGTATTACTGTAACTATATATATATATATAGTGTAACGTATATATAGTGTAACTATATATACGTGGGATACCAGTGAGTGCTCGTAGTGCCGGTCGCTCAGTGTCAGCTGGTATGGCGTCGTCTGCAACCGCCGTGGACGTGGACACAGTTGCGGCCAAGCGGCTCGCATACAACATGTACCGCGGTATGCTGGGCAATTTCCACGAACAGGCTAACGTGATGGTGGACACTCTACCGCGAGGTGCCTCCGTGCGCCAGGATCAAGGGGTCGCCAAGCAGATCGAGAGCATGTTGTAAGACTTATAATTAATTATATTCAAACGATGTAGCTGCATGTTTATGAAGAATCAGCCTATATACCAATTCATGTTGTATTGCATTTTTGGTATGGCCATGATATAGATAGCAACATATGTTATAATGAATTATATGGCAATAACTAGTTAATTAATTATGATCTGCTTTACATTTTTGTGCGTTAGTTTCACCCAAAAATTATAACAATATTGGGTGCAAATTGAGCAAAGCACCTGGTGCAATGACGCGCTATTTCACTTATTAATAATATATAATGTACAGTACAATATTTTAATTTAATACAGTATGAATGTGTCCTGCATCTTGCATGAGCTGTAGGCTTGCGTCTTAAAAATTAATTACAACAAACTATTTTTGCATATATAATTATATATCATAGTGTTTCATTATATAAAGCACTAGGAAACTGCATCTCAACTTTTGTCAGAGCAGATTTTGATTGAACCCGAAAGCCGGTTCCAGTCTTCCACAGCTCTTAATTACAGTATATATTATATTATTACTAAAGAAATTGGAATAATTAATTCGAATGTTCGGTGGAATGTGAAGAACCACCGTCGGACACCCTCTAATGGGACGTCCTTTGTCATCCTTTGACTAGGGATACTTAATTAGTCATGTTACCATGCCCTTCTCCTGCACCATAATGTGACGTGGTCTGAAATTTAATGCTCTTATAATTTAATTCTTTATAAATATATAATTATACTAATATATATTTCTTAAATAAATTATTGATCCATGGCGAACACTGTCATGTTGAAATTCATTGGAGTAAATTCATGCAGTCAATATAGCAATTTAAAGTACACACCATTCGAATAAAAATGTCCAATTCGGCCAAGTTAAAGTATAGTCGGTTCAGACATTTTTATTCAAATGACGTGTATTGATGTACTTTAAATTTGCAATATTTTTCATTGTTTCCTTGAATATTAACAAATTGTGACACAACAGTATGTTCCATGAATGGTAATATAATATAATAGTAATATAATATAGTAGTATTGTAATAATATACATTTTACATAATTATATTGCCACACGACTTCTGTAATGCGTCTCCTTTAATCCCTCGGACGAGATTGTAATAGATTGTTGAAGTGCAATCACAATGAAGATATATGGAAATTTTGGGAAGACATGAAAAGGGGCATTCACAAAGCCCTAAGGCCACATTTAGGGCTCGATAATTTAAAGCCCGATTTTAGGCATGCTTTTTAGACCCAAAATTTCTGGTTTTAAATTATCGAGCCCTAAATGTGGCTTTAAGACTTTGTGAATGCCCCTTGAAGAGTTAAATCATGCGTTCTAGCCATTCCTAATAATAAGTCCGCCACTCCTCAATATTAGATTGTCAACGTTCAGAAAATAAGCTGGAGTAACAGAAACTATATATTAGCATTATTAGCAACACTGTTGTTTAAATGCTTGCGCCAATAGCAGAATATGCTGCAGTAAGCTAAAATTGTAAAAAAAAAAAGTTATATTTAATAGGATTTCCACCTGTACACATCAGAACAGAGACCAATCGTTTTATTCCCCTTTTTTGGCAAGCGTTGTCACGTATAATAGTCTTATATATAGTAGAGGTTAAGTCATATTAAAAGTCTTTTATAAATCGGTATGCTCTTAGGAACCTCTTCCTCCAAAATTGCAATTATTTGACTTAGATAACTGCAATGTTTTTATTTTTTTTTTTTTACCTTCAGCAAATCAGACAAATTTAAGGTAAAATTCCGAATGTATCGAGCTGGTACATCTGACATATTGAAGATGAGTCCTTCTACAAAAAGTGAGCGACGTACACTATCGCTGTGGCCACGGAAAGTAATCTTGAGAGTACTTAATAAAGTGAATGTCACGAAGTCTCCCCCCCTCCCCCCTCTGCCAGAGGTTGAACATGAACGTAGAAGAGACTGTGGAATTTTACTATTATAGTCCAACAGTTCCGATTTTCATAATATTCACTAATTTATATTCAAAATATACCGATCGAGACTGTTACAAATGGAGGCGATTAACGAAAAAGTTATTATTGCAGAAAGTTATCCCAGCTAGTTCTCACTAAACTGTATATATACCCAGCGACAGTCTCATTCAATAACACTGAATGTGGGCTTCCTTCTTGAATCGCACCCAATGTTAAGTCTAAATGAGTTTTTTTTTTTTTTTTTTTTTTTTTACATTTTGTTGCATAAAAGTTAAAAAATATTTTTAAAATATGAAACAAGATTTATAAAAAGAAATAATGGATTTTATTAACTAGACTTTTTGCAGTCTACTCCTTTCGGATGGTTCAGATGCGATGCACTTCGCTTTCATTTCGGTGAATTGCAATCTCATGTGGTTCTTGTTTCGCTTAGTATACGAATATATGACGTCATTTTTCGGTGACGCACGCATGGCGGTTGCTGCAGGCGGGTCGACTGGGCGCCGCACACCACACTCTTTATCCATGACGTGATGCACGCCGCACGACCGCCACTGCTAGTGTGACGCCATGCCCTTGGTCGCTCTCACTCGCCGACTGTTGACGGCCGAGAGATTGCAAGTCGCAGTGCAGTACCGTCTTCCCTACATGGAAGCAAAGAGAATAATAAACACTACCATGATGAATGTAGCACAGATAATAATGTTTTCAATGATATAAATATAATTAAGTTTATTTACCAGAGCGTTTCCATATTAGGGTCAAAACAACAGGCTAACAATTTATAAGCATTCTCTATATTAATATTCTATACCACGTTGTCTTAATATAATTCCACCTCGAAGGTACACGTACACATTACTACACATGCATCATGTGGAAACTATATTAAGAGTAAATTTTGAGGAAAAGTAGAGGTGTCCGTCTTGACTGAGGTTTTCCACGGTTCCCGCATCCTCACCTCAGTGAATGCTGGGACGCGCAACAGGCCGTGACCAACATCCGTTCCCTACCTTATCCCTATGTATATACCCATTACCCCGCCGCGAGCTTCTAAGCTCTTATAGGGGTGTATCCTTGTAAAAAAAAAAAAACAATATGGTAGGCAATTGTATTGGTATGCAATTGCACTTATCGTATGTCGTGCAAGTATATAACATGTTAACAATATTATATAATATAATATATATTTAAAAGACTAGCATAGAGGAAGGGTGAATCGATATTAATTTTCCATATGGGCAACTTGTGCTGCGGTTTGCCGTATTATACGTCATGGCAAGGTGACAGATATCTCAACGAATCAACAATTAATTTTTTTTTTTGTATTCCAGTGAACAAATACATTAGATGATTATACTTACTGTAGGTATATAAGTAAGCTTATAATTATAAGCACTTCAAAATTGTCTATACCCTAAAAGTAATTAAAAAATTGCTTGCCATATTTTTTCTTTGTTTATATATAGACGTGATTAATTGTGTTTAGTTTAATATGCTGAACTATTCACATGCTGATTTTCAGTACATTAATAAAGTTGTGACTAATCCAAGTCAGAGTATATTATTAAATAATGTTATCTGGATGAGATGATCGATGCTTTACACAATCATTTATCGCATCACCACTGCAAGCATGTGCAGTTTTGCAGAGTGTATAATAATATTATAAACAGTATTTCGCATATTGTAATTTCAGGCACGAACAAAAAGCAGTTGTAAAACTCACACGAGATATATAGTCTCTCTAGCTCTCTCCGGGAAAGTGGAAGAATGGTTTTGTTTACAATAAGTTAATATCATTGATGTTTTATATAAGTAACTATGTCTCGGCTGCATAAGAAAACAGTTAAAATCCCGTAAAACCCGTATGAAGTCATTTCAGTGGATCGCTGCTTGTAAGATTTCGAGCCGAGAAAGCTGCCATGCGATGCATTACTAACAAATGAGCCATGGCATTTGACATTGACCCACATCAAAGCTCATATGTCCATATAGGGTATATTATGCTATACTCACTCGCTTGTTCTCCCTTCCTTTCTGGTCACATGTACAAAATGCTAATACAGTGAAATCAGTGAACGAAATCAAATAAAAAGTTTTTGTGAGGTTAACGCTTTCAAAAATATACTTTCAAGGACTTGTTAAGTTACGTGATGTTATTGATGGTTACGAATTGTGAGTGATGGCACACTTCAATTAACATATGAATCGCTTGAAAGAGTACTATTTGGGTGCTTTCCTTATGTTATTTAAGATTCAAGCTATCTGGATGTTCCATAACCAGCCAAATATTCCGTATTATGAGAGTCTAACCTATTAAGTAAATGCTATTTGCTAGCTGTCTTTGATCTTTGATTTAAAACTTTTAAACGAAATTGAATTTGAATTTGATACGGGCATTAAAAAAGGCTAAAAGTTTCACTAAGCAGAAAACATTTTTTTTTCTCGACATAAAAATTATTATATACAAACATATAGTGAACAAAGATTACAATCGTTTATGGACATTTCCTTATAGACTCCTTATAGAGGTACGTGTATCACAATTAATAGCTATACATGTTCAATTTGCATTCATAAGCTCAGAGTTAAATACTATATAAAATATATGGCAAATTGTATTAAGAGAAACATTAATCCTTAATTAACTTACAGTGCATGTTGAAAGCACAAATAATAAAATATACTATCGCCACCATGCTGGGGACTTTACAATTAAAAATAGGTAAAATGATTTTTAACATTATTTTGTACGTGTAGTAAGCTTTATGTTATGAATCTATGATATAATATCGGTGTAGAACGATTGCGCCGTTTTCCCTTAATGACCAGTTTTTTGCGCCCTAACGCGGTCAAGGGTACAACAGGTTTTTATCGCCGCGTTCGATTAATTAAGCCGCTGCCCACCATGCAGGGTGCAAACAGGACCATTGAGGCTGCGGCAGAGTTTTAACATAAAATGCATTTGAAACCTCTTTCTGGCTGTACCCTAATAGTAATTACAATTACTATCAAAAAATAAATATTTAATACAAGATATATTATTAATTATCTTTATACTTATAATTGTACAAAATATTCACCTATATTCAATCAATGTAGTGTAAATGCAACCAAACACCCTCTCTCAAGCATCTCAATAAACAAAAGTCAGTTCAATTCAATTCTTTCATTGGTCATTTTCAAAACATACAGTTGTTTAAACATATAAATAATGCAATGACTTTCAGCTAACTCATAAAAAAATTTTTTTCAACTATAATTTGTTTTAATCGAAAAAATGTATAAGAAATAATTATATAAATACGTGAATGTTACACTTTTTCTTAATTATTTTAATTTTTAAAAAATGTATTAGAATTGTAATTTTTAATTTTATATACATTTACATGTATCATACAATATAAGCGTTAATTATCCATTCTAATTTTTGTTTTTGATTTCTTTTATGGTAGAGTGATCAAATTCATTAAAGTTGGTTCATCAAAAGTATTACTATATGTATTGTATATAGTATATATAATATATTTTTTTTTTCTCTAGGACTTCTATCCCTCTCGTTTTTGCTGAAATTATAGATATTATTATATTTCATACACGTCTCACGTTTATCGACTAATAAGAAAATTCACGCTACTTTTCAGAAAAAAACTAAGGGGGAAAATTTTTAAAAAAAATCTCAAATTTGTTAGTTTCACCATTTATTTTTATTAATATAAATGTTATGAATGTTTAAACCTTTTCTATTTACTAGCATAAGAAAAATCTATAGTATAGTATACAATAATTTGTCAGCTGTGAATTAAAATCAAATTGATGATAAAATAATTCGATTACAAAACTATGCAGATTTTTTTTTATTTTTTTTAACGTCATGAATAAACAAATTAATATTCTTGTGTTAATTGAATTAATTAATGAGGAAACTTAACGCCTTGCAGGTAAGATGGCAAAAGGAATGCAGCCGATAATATTGATAATGAATCTGAACGAATATTAAGTACATAAACTCCAATTACAGTTTTATTTTTTTCTTCTTATTTTTAAGTTTTTAATGTTTCTACTTGGAAAAATCTCAATGTCATTTTCTGGTGGGATATTAAATATTGAAAAGTGTGATGTTAGTTTTGGTGGATGCTGCGTAGAGCTCGATTACTATGCTGGCAGCGCTGACTCAGGCGTCTGATTGTCAGCTGCTGCGGAGATCTGAAGTCCCAACTGGGTCACAGACGGCGACCTTCTCTCGGCCTTTACCTTCGTCTCAACGCTCACGACGGCGCCTCGAAGTGCCATATTGGCCACAGTTCTCACCACTGATTGATTGCTTGACCTTAGTAACATTATAACTGAAGCTTCTTCTATGCAACTTTTAAGCTTACACGATTCAACTGATCGTCGATCACGATCGTCATTGATCCACACTTACTATGCAAGTTAGCTATTCTAGCTCGTAAACAAATGCTTATTTTTTATAAAAATGAATTCTTCTAATAATTGCTTTTAAAATGTATATTTTTTTAATTATCGGATTAATTATCTGCAATTTATTCTAACCCAAAAAATGGAAACTTTAATATAAAATCATGTAGTTTTTACCATTGAGTAAAATATTATACAACAAACAACACAAACTTCACCCCTGCCTTATTTTCTGGAGCTGCAGCTCTTACGTCAGAAATAAATAGATGCACATTAAATAAATTTGTAATTTTGGAAGAGGCGAGTCGGAGCAGTTAGTCCTGTTAGTCTAGTTATCCCAAAAGGTTTTAGGTTATCACAAAATTCTCCATGTACTGCGAGGCAACAGAGTTCATGCTGTCCCAAGAGGAAGTGTTTGCTGATTACGTTTTGTCAATTTTAGAATAGAAATGCAATTTCGTCACTGATATCCTTAAAAAAACGATGCATTGGAGTGAAGACTCTTATATTTAATAAAATAATATAGAAGCAAATAATGATAATATTAACTCTTCAGCCCTCTAGAATATAAAGAATAATGAAATATAATAGTAACTAACAGATATACCTTTTAATTAAGAAATGACATTCCGATATATGATTTTTTTTTTAATTGTTTTAAAGTCTTTTATGTCTGTGGCTTCATTCTCTAAGGCACTATATCTTAATACTACGATTGTAATTTTTTGCCGTTCGTGCAATCAAACGACTACTAACTTAGAAGAATCGATTCAAGATTCAGAAAGGCTTTTGTTGGACAAATATTATTACCTTTGTGGATAAAGATAACGATTTTTTTTTTGTTAGCAGCCTGCAGAGGAAATGCCGTGCAGGAGAGCATAGATTATTAAATACATTTAATATTTATTTACAACTATACCAAGACTTTAGGCGGAAACACAGTACTGTTCACTCATAGCATGCCTTGTAAAATTTCCTTCACCAAGAGATGGTAATTTAATGTGTATGTATTATCATTCTGGTTGATCAGTAAATGGACGCTTATATAATATTCCATCATAAAAAAATAAAGATTGGGTTTCCAAGTATACGAAAGCAATATTCTTTTAATTCAAAGTCATTATGGGATTTTCTGCACACAATATTTAGTCTGAGTCAAAATAGGTTTTGAATATATATATATATATATATATATATATATATATATATATATATATATATATATAATATAATATAATATACAGTATATTATATACCTATATTGCATATATGGCCTATTACAATTATGCTTCATAGGCCAGGACGGCCCATCAACCAAATTACTGTAAAGTAGGATGTATTTTTCTTTGTTTTGTAATTTGTATTATAATTAATATGTTACTTTTGTGTCACATTTGCCAAAATACTTTATTTATTGGTGATTTAATCGTGTTTCAGGAGACAGTCGAGTGAGTTGTCCGGTGGTTCAAACAACACTGGAGGTGAGTTCTTTTCGGAAGTTAACCATCGATGTACAGTCGTCACCTCGGAAAATTTCCCTTTGCGGCCTTTTTAATCAGCACGCCCCGTAAGAATAACACGGCATGATGATTAACGAGGCTGCAAGAGAGAAAATTTTCCCGGCGACGAATGTACATTAATATCAATTGTCATTAAATAAATTCCAAGTGAACAAAATCTTGCCGTTCTAAACTTTTAAACACTGCAAATATAGTTTGGTTCTATTTGAAATTTGTAGTAATTTAACTTATATAATTATTTTTATTTATGTTCCACAAAAGGCATTAAATAATTGTATCTTTTCGCTAGCGGGTAAGATGAGTGGTCCACCCCCACCCCCGCCGATGCCGAGCAGTATGATGAGCGGCGGAGCGCCCCCGCCGCCCCCGCCTCCACCCCCGGCTCCAGGAATGCCCGGCACGCGCCTTAACTCAGAGGTACGGAGGCCAGTTGTATTTAAGGTGTATAATATATATATACCTTAAATATATATATATATATATATATATATATATATATATATATATATATATATAGCCATGAAGCATAATATATATTTATATATTATTTATATATTTATATATATATTATGCTTCATGGCTTAATGCTCCGTCACGTTATTTTAAATATTTATATATAATTTTACAAAATTGCAATAAAGCATTCATGAAGCTTTATTTATTCCCAGATCGAGTGTTCATTCATATTTTTCTCCTCCATCTTATTAGAGGGCATCGACGAAAGACTATAACATCTATTAACATCTAAGACATAATCATATTTTATAGCTTCATTTTGTATATACGAATTCTCAAAACTTAAAAGTTAAGGAGAAGGTAAAGCGCCCAATGTTAAAAATAATCCCACACCGTCCCACACATGAAAATTATGAAAAAAATTTAAAATGTTGTCCTCTACAACCACTATCAGTAGCTAAAATATCAGGTATACAAATTTGAGCTATTTTTAGAGTTATGAATTTTTAAAGTTGGCTATACTTAAACATGGAAAAATCAAACTTCCATGTTAAATTAGTCAACTTTAAAATTTCATAACTAAAAAAACTAGCTTGAATTTGTATACCTGATATCTTAGCCACTGATAGGGGATGAAGAGGAGAACATTTTAATTTTTTTTTCATAATTTTCATGTGTGGAATTTTTTTAACATTGGGCGTGTTACTTTACCCTTAATATAGCCTCATAATTTTATTACCTTTATAAATAGCATATACTTATCTTTTCTGAATTCATTAATATTCAAGCAGAATTATATTGCATATATATATTATATATGTATTTTTTTTGTCTACAAATATAATATGTTTTAGGTTTAAGGTTATATCGTTGACGATTTGAAGATAGTATTATTCTTTCAAGTGTGTTTATTTAACTGTTGGATCTAACTGTTTTTTTTTTTTTTTTTTTTTTTTTTTTTGAAATTTATGTTGTATTTTCATTCTCAGATACATGAACTGCTTGTTATATGGTAGATTAAATAATTAAATACTATTTTCCAGTAAATAACCATAAAAACATTTATAATAATTATGTACATGTATATATAGGTGTTTAAGTTATTCGGTTTAGACACGAAGCTTCGATAAAAGGAAATGATAAGATAAAACGTGAAATTAAAGAATGAAGTTATTAATGTTTAAGAACCCTCGACTAAGGTGTTGAAGTGTTAAAATAATGAATCGTATTTCCACAGATCGGAAGTGGCTCTCGACTCGCGCCCCCAGCAGCTATCCAGGCAGCAATGATTGGCAAGGACAAAAAGCCGTTCACATACACACCTGGAGGGATTGACTTATCTGAAATCCGTAGTCCTCGCATGCAGCGGCGTATATGTCGTAACGCAGCAGCCGAGGGAGTATGTGCAGCCCCTCCACCCCCCGCGACAGCTCCCACGGCTGCCCCCGTGATGCCCGCTAGCGCACGAGCTGCCATGCAGGCGCAACTAGCAGTTGCAGTGCTACCCCCGCCTCAACCTCCGCAGCTCCCCAGAGCACCAGTCCCCCAGGTCATAAACAAGCCCGCTCCCCCTCACTGTGCTCCAACATCAAGCATCCAAGAGCAGCCTCCAATTAGCATGCACAACAATGACACACGGAAGACACCAACAAGTGTTTACATGTCACATCCAGCGCCGAACGCTGTCGTTAACAATTCATCACAACAGCCCTCGCAGGCCGGTCATATCTACGTGGCACCCGTGACCCCCAAGGTAGACTCGAGTAGCTGTGGGCAGCTGGGCTCGCTGTACATCCCACCAGTGCAGTCTCCACCTACGCCCGAGTCACATGGCTCCGCATCTCCACTGCATGCCGGTCTCAACAAGACGAACATGCCATGGCTAAATTCACAGAGCCGCTCTCAGCACTCCAGCAGTCCAGCTAGCCCAGCCAGTCCCGCAGCCTCCGCGGGTGTGTGGTCTCCACCTAGCACTCCGCCCACCTCGACCACGCGCATCATCCCAATACAGGTACGATACTAATTTTTTTTAAATTTTCTTATTCAGAAAAAACAAAAGAATCAGACATGTTAATTACATTAGAAATATAAGATAGACCCAAGAGTTAACACAAGAGAGACTCGTAAGTATGGAACATTAGAATGATTAGATTGTTATTTATATCATGAATATCAGACAAGATGACAATTAAAATAATTTGGTGCAATAAATACATGACATAATTAAAATAGCAATTAGAAACGATATAAAATTTTTCTTGCAAAAAAAAATAAGAATAGTTAGATCGAGTGGTTCAGACATGCAACTTCAGACACATACAGACAAATTACTAAAATTATAACTTATAAATCTTATTATATTTTCTACTTTTAAAGAAAAAAAATATAATCAAACTTAAATATACTTAAGATAATATACAATTTAGAACATACATTATGATACAATATAATTGAGCAGATGAGTGACGTACGTGCTATAACTAAGCAGAATAAGGCATATAGTTCAAAACTTAATGACAATTAACTTTCTGGTGTTTATTTATAATCAATAATAATACATGTTTTTATTTTTATTGCACGCTGCACAATATAGTTCATGACAATTTTTACCTTACATAATTCACCCCACTTATCATAATTATTATAAAGCAAAAATATTTGTTGAAACACGTCTAAACCTAATCTTTTAATGTCCTTTCTTTTCCTTAAAATACATCTTAACCTGTGCTGACTAAATATAAAAATGCAGTGGAGACGTAATTTTTTAAATATTTCATCCTCAATAAAGCATAATCTCATCTTTTTTTCGTCTGAAACTAGTATTTAGAAAAACAAAACAAATTAATAAAAAAAAATAATATTAAGAAAAGTTGTTTTTGCTATGCAGCAAACTTATTCTTCTGAATCCTTTTAATGTTAGCTAACAATGTATTTAATTGATATACCGTAGTTATGCACTGTGTCATAAAAATTTAAACTTTTCACTAATTGATCCATTGATAAAAAGTAGAGGTGTCCGTCCTAACTGAGGTTTTCTACGGTTCCCTCAGTCTCACCTCAGCGAATGCTGGGATGCGTAACAGGCCGTGGCCACCATCCTAACCATCCTTTCCCTCTACCTTATCTCTACCCACTACCCTGTAGTGGGTGTTAGGGGTGTATCTATGTAAAAAAAAAAAATAAAATGACATTATCGTCTTGGTCCATTTTAATCCTGTATAATACATAATATATCAAATTGCTATGCATATAGACAAGTTACAGAGTTAGTCATAAAGAGTGTTGCTAAGCGATTGGTGCAGCACAGAGTATCCCAACACTTTCCAAATTGTTTATTTTAGAGTATATCTAAAGTAACTATTCTAGCCCGAGAAGAGTTCTTATCCTCTAATTCTCTCTTATATCAGTCTTATCGCCCTTGATCCTTCCCCTTGAAAAAGTTTTCAAGATTTTCAATTTTTTCGTTAAATAAGAATAAATAGTAATTTCAGATTTTGGTAATTTCTTATTCACAAAATATTGGAATGAATATTTTGGAATATTTTGATCTTTTCAAAATACGTTTATTGGATCACTGTAACATATTTACGACATAAAATGTTGCAACAGGGCGTGGATATAGAAAAATAAATCTAGATTTTAGGTTGAAAGTGTAATGACAAAAACAGTAAAAAAAAAAAAAAAGCAATTAGCTGCAATGCTACCCATAAAAATAAATGGAGGTGTGGAGGAGAGCCTCCCGAACCCCTTCCGTCAAATGGTGACAGTTTAGATTAGAAAGAAATTAACACTGTTTTTGTTTTGTGATATCTATGCAACTATGATTGTAATTTAACTTGACGTCAACGGTCATATCATTATGTTTATGATGTGGTTGTTTGGTGCAGGTGGAGGGTCGAGAATCTCCAGCAGCTAGCCGCACACGGATTGTGCCCATTTCGATGGAAGGTGGTCCCCCCACGTCTACCTCCCAGCACCAGCAGCCGCCGCGTCGCCCGGCACCTCTCTATACTCACAACAAGTTCGCAGCCCCGGAGCAGAACAACGTCTCCCACAGGTACGCACGCAGCACGTCGTCACTGCAAGTCGTAATGAATAAGTAATATTAATTGATAATTTAAAATTAGGTAGCATTTGTAACAGAATAAAACTTTGACTATATAAAAAAAAATGAAAATTATTTTAATTATATTCTGTTATCATTGTTACGAATGTACTAGCTTGTTGTGTCCTTTAACTAATATTCTCCTAGACTTTGGTCTTGCCCGCGTGGCTAACTGTTAAAGAGCTTGTACCAGTTGTACCTGTCCTGTATCCTCTGCCACAGCAATTTGAAAGATGTGAAAATATTATTAAATTTTATTACTAACTCGTCATTGTGGGCATGCCTATTAATTCAACTCCGTTGTATAACAGTTTTTTTGGATAAAACTCGGAGAATTTTCTAATAGCCCGAGTTCAAGTCCATTGGAACTTTGTTGTAACTTTTTAAATCCAAAGCTCATTTGACTTTTAACAGTCATATGACCAGACTGATAGATTTGAGCCGATTTACAACAAAACAGCCAAATATTTTATTCTGTCTTACAACGGAGATACGCATGGATTGAGCATGTGGTAAAAACACCAATTAATTTTTCACATTTTTCACTGTCGTTTGACTATTGTAATGATCAAAAAATTTAAAATGGACTTAATTATGTTGAAAATAGTGAAAAATTATGATTATCTCTAAGTGACATATTTATATTATATTTAATATTGTGAGAGTGGCCCTTAATTGAAGTAGTGAATTATTATTGGCCCTGTATAAATAAGGGGTTGGGGGTTGTAACAAAATCCACCATGTTAAATTCTAATTGTTTCGGCGTATTTATTACTGCCATTATTTTCATTATTATTATAATTATTATCAAGAATACGTTATTTGTAGTAAGTAAATTAATATAATTTTCAGATTAGAGGCAATCTGTTGCACTAGCTTTTAGATTGAAATTCTTTATGGGTCATTTCAACTCTCATCTTCAAGTAATGCAGGATTATGCAGGGGTTAAAAATACCAGCCAATAGAGCGACAATAGATGAGGTCAAGGCAAGCAGTGCGAGGTACAGTACTGGCAGTCGCGGTCAAATGTGTGAGCAAGCTTTCTTTGTGGGCGGCAGTCCGTTGCCGCAGACGCCACAGTCAGCAGGCGCCAGCACACCGCCCGTGCAGTCGCGCTCCTTCCGCGTCCTGCAACGCATCACCGCGAGCGAGGATGACCCGGGACAGACCGGTCCTCAGGCAGCCCCGGTGTCCCAGACAGGGCCTCCGCCGCCCCCACCCGCTGCCATGCAGCAACAACAACAGCAGCAGCAACAACAGCAACAACAACAACAGCAACAACAACAGCAGCAACAACAGCGCAAGTTACAACTGTCAAATGATGATCGGCAGCTCATGGACAGATTCAGAGCACAAGGTATGTATTGTCATATATATACACACCAGGTAAACAAGTTACTTCAGGTGATTGAGTGTAGCACCGGTAGTTGGTAGCACTGACGTATCTTCACAATGTTAATTTTTGAATCTAATTATCTGGAGTAATTTTGAACCTAGAGCTTAGCTGATTGCTGAAATGTCAAGATTATACAAGTTTCTCTAGCGGACAGTTTAAGTTTTTATGTTTTTAATTAAATAAAATTATTTTTTAACATTTTTTAAAAATGAATAAGAATTTTGAAAACTTTTAAAAAATAGTTTTATTTACTTAAAGGCATAAAAACTTTATCTGTCCGCTAGAGAAACTCATAATCTTTACATTCCTGCAATCAGCTAAGCTCTAGGTTCAAAATTACTCCAGATTTGTAGATTCAAAAATTAGCATTGTTAAGATACGTCAGTGCTACCAACTACCAATGCTACAATCAATTACCTTCAAGAATCATATCTTACTTAATGCTAATTAAAGAACATTATATCCATGCGCAAATTATGTCTACATTGTATTAAAAGTCTTAGACTTTTTATATAGTACTACGCGTATATAATACTATCTTGTATTACATATGTTTATATTTTATTGTTTTGAAGATTTGATTTTCACATTTACTTTCATCTCTAACTCTATGACTTTCATGTATTCAGAAAATGGTATATCTGCTTCTTAAAAAAAATACAGAATATTAATATTTTGTGTAACACTGTGTACAGTTGTTCATTATTTACTGATGCTCATACACTACATGCAGAGTATATAAACTATATATGGAAGAAATAATAAGTATAATGTAAATATTATAACATATTATATAATAAATGTATGCTCATTATGTTATGTATAGAATAACACGTATAAGAAAAATGGTTACATCTCATAATCAGTGATGCAGTTACACAATTTTTTCCATGATAAAAACAATATAAATACATTTTTACTTCACTTGCCCACAGATACAGGTACCCTGGAATGGCTGGAACGAAGGCACCATGTTGATTTATTATATTAATCAACACCCCCACGAAGCCTATCTTTCTCACAGGGTTGCGAGGAGTGTGTACTTGTGAAGTCATGTATTATGATTGACACAACATTTCAGACGCAGGTCAGCAGTCTTCAAAGCAGCAGGAGGCTCCAGAGGTGGCGCTATATCGTGGAGCCAGCATCCCTTCGCGCGTGTTTCGCCTCCTGGAGCAGAGCGGTCGGTCACCTCTGTCTCTTATTCTGTCACTCTTACTTTTCAAACTATTATCAAATGATTATCTCAAAGCGGTTAGACAATAACTTACTCTCAAATTGCTATATACTTAACACAGTTCAATTTTCATAAGATAGCTATACAGCTCTAGATTACTGGTAAATCCAACAGCAGAAGATTTAAAAAAAAAATACAACAAACAAACAAACAAATCACTCACTTGTACCATAAAAACATTGCACAATTTACTGCTCTTTTGTGTGTACAATGTAATAGGCATACTCTACAGTATAAGATTGTAAGATTATTTCATAATTAAAAAATCAACTAAATAACACCGTCCTGGTTCTGACTGTTTAAACTTATGTGTGATTCTTGCACTTTCTTTTGATGCTATCGTCTTTTTATTTTCCACGGCTGCGAGTAATTATCTGACCGCTTTGAGGTTAAATTGTTGTTTTCTTTTGCTGTTTGGTGCTAATGTTCTTCGTCAGGTTGTAATGCTGTATTGGCTGGTGACTCAGGTGGTGGACGTAGTTGTGGCCGTTGCCTTGTGCAGCTACGCTAGATGAGCATGTGACAGCAAAGGGCAAGCTTTTCAGCGGGGCTTGCTAGCCTCGTGCTTGCTTGCTTACTTGCTTGACACTCGAGTGACGGTGGTGCTTGGTGCGCGCAGTGGACGATGATACATATCTGCACTCGGAGCCGGACCCGAGGTATCGCGGAGCAGCCATCCCGTCACGTGCTTTCCGCATGCTGCAGACCATGACCGAAGGTGGGGCAACAGCCCAGCCACCTGGTAGGCAGCATTCTCCTACTGTATACATGCCCATGTGTCTTAAATATAGAGATAAATAACATGCTTGGTGCCTAATTTAATATGCGATTTTAAGTTTTCCACTCTTATTAATAATAAATTAGTCTAAACGTTGCATGGTCGTAAAATATATCAATGAAATAATAATTAGAATATGTAGCAGAATATTTAGGCAGGAGGGTATACTATTATAGGATTAAAAACTTGAGTGTTTGACAAACATAAAATTAAATTCTAATACACAATTTTAAACTTATTTCAAACCAGAATTGTGTGTTATTATTAGTTAATTATTCACACACACATATATAATAATATATTTTAAATAGTTATAATATATTAGGTGGATAACTATATATAGCTCTGGAATTTTACAAGCACCTAAATTCTCAAATTCTTCTTTTTATTTATTTTTTAATTACTCGTAATTTTGTTATAAAATGTAGCAGAAAACAATTGAAAAATAACGTAACATAAATTTATAGAGGGTAGATTCGAGAGAGGATGTGTTTTAAGAAAATCAAAGTGTTATAAACTTACAATAAATCATAACACATAATAATATTTATCAATAGAATGACATCATGGAGAAATATTTATGTCATGTTATAGCATATTTTTTATTTATTTATTTCATTCAAACAGCAAAACATAGCAAGGTGTAGATAACATATAACAAAAGCGTAAAAACACCATATCTTCATATCACATAAGTGGTATTATTTAATATTATTTATTGTATGCATGGTTAGTAAAGAACGATTAAAATAATTTTTGAAATTATCTGTAAAAACTCCTAAAAACAGTTGAGAAAAATGATTGTTTTATATTATCAGGTATAATATATATTATATATAGACAACTACGCGTATATAAATGCGTACCTTTTTACACATGATTGAAAATTAACTTGGATTTGCATATAAATATTTGGCCTGTTGTGTCAGTTGTCAGTTATGTGCATTGTGCATTAATAATCCTGCTTGTGAATGTTCTATACAGTTTTGACAATAATAAAATTTTTGCCAGCAGGAGATGGAAATTATATATAAAATTGCTTTTTTTCTAGCAAGTAATTTTTTTATTGATTGATATCAAATTCTTATATAAAAAAGTTGTCTGGAATCTACTTGGTGTAATTTCTACAGATGAACAGGGTAAAAAGAAGTATCAAGCTTACATATATAGTGCATGTTACTTCAGTATAATGATGTTTGCTGTTCGCACGTGCATGTCCCAATTGTCCCACCTGTTGTATTGATGTGCTCAGCTGATTTCAACAAAAGACAAATTTTTACAGTGCCGGCTGGAGGCGGTGCTCCACACATGCCGCATATTGTGCACCATGCACCATCAGGCAGCAGCGCACTCACCGAACCAATATCAGGTGAGTCTATCACTGATTGCAAGTTTCAAGAATGAAATATTTCTTCAAGAATGGTTTTGTTAATATTCAGATAAGAGCGAAAGATGATTCTTACTCTCATACTCCAGTGCTGGTTAAAAGCTGTATACTTCTAGCACTTTTTTCTTTCGTTGCATGATAGCCGAGATGCCTTAAAAAGTTTAACTTTTGTGCTTTTTTGTAGACATAGCCTCCTTCTAATAGTATATAGGACGCTGTGTTGTAGATTATTATTTTTAATTTGATAATCATAAATTTAAATCGGGATTCTTTTCATTGCACCATAAAGAAAAAAAAATATATTGGAACTATATATGCATCATATTTAATACGACAAATTTTAAAAACTGAAACAGAATTTAAAATAAAAGATATAAAATTAAATTAAAATTTTGTGGTGCGATTCAATTAAAAAAACACGCTAGAGAGTTTGAAATAGCACTTCCATCATGCAGTTTAGAATATTTGGTGCACATGGAATGATTGTGAAACGTTGTATCTTGCATCACATTGCAAACACATTGAAATTATTTTTGGGGTTGAGACTCCGTCATCGGTTTGAAAAAAATGAAATTGAACTATCAGGTATTTTTTTGCATGTTGAACGACTTGTGAACACAACCCCTGATCTGAAAGGTAACTTTACAGGTCGGCTGGACGCTTCCTCGCCTCAGCACACGTACGTGCCTGCTTCGGAACAAGGCGCACAACCGGAGCCACGCAAGTACACGGGCAGCTGCATCCCGTCCCGCTCGTTCCGCATGCTACAGGCCATGACTTCACCGGAGGACTGCGGTAAGTTACATCATTGCTAGGATTAGATTTGAGACCTCATGACGTCATGATGCACTTCTAAGAACATCTTTGTCACATGGCATTACAAGTTGAAACTTAAAGAATTATTATACATTTAAATTGCAGCTGCATGCGTCAGCTGAAAGGTTTGTTAGAAAATAGTTTCATTTGTTCCAAAGAGTTTGCATACTCAAAATGAAAGAAAAAAATATCATATTTTAGCTGCACGGTTCATAAAAATCACTCAACTGACTTTTGTTGCACTTAAAATATCTGACCATTGACTTCTCGCACTTAGCATTGTAAATTATAAGCTCCTGTTGGGGTCTTGTATTAATTATTTTAATTTTAAGACTGTTAGCTACAATAACTTAACAAAAGAATTGAACTATTTTGTATCGTAAAATTATTAATTTCGTAGTTTATAAAGTTGCAACTTTGTGACGTCCAGTAATAGTGTTGCATTCAATAAATATATATTAGTGCATAAATATTGGTGTCTGGTGTGGATCAGTTGACCACACGCTTCATAAGAATAGCGTTATTCATCGTCATGTATAATATACTTATCAGGCACATTCAAATGCACAGTGAAAGCCAATATTATTAAAACGTCTGCCGCCATATTATGGTGTCTTATCCTGGATATTAGGCCACACGTCTTACTTCATATCCTTAAGGCTAAGCTCGACTTGATATAATTGGCGGGTATTGTCAAAGGAAATGAAGACAGAGGCTTGCACAGAAATTAGCCTACATTTGAATCAGCAGGCGCAATGGCAGCAATAATGACGTTCACTGTGCAGAGCTAGTCCAAAAGAGTGGAGAAATCGCTCTGTCCTATTCTTTATGTCTAGGTGTTACAAATATTGTCAAATTATCACAAGTTACATTACTTCAGTTTTGCGTATAACAATTTAATCAAATAATAATTAAAAATAATAATTTGGGCAATAAACAAAATTATTAATGTTATATTCAAATTGATTTTGATATATTTTTAGTATACTAGCTAGTACAATTAAAAGTTATAAAGGATATAATGGTAAAAAAAAATAGTTTCTAATAATTAATTTATATAACTTATAATAAAAGAAGCTAGGAAAGTCAGTGCATTTGATTGCAAATATTGCCTCATGCGATGCTTGTGGAACTATTTTATTTATTATTATTTTTTTTTTTTAGTATATAGCATAAATCTTAACATAGAATGTGAAATGTAATTTTTACCAACGTAATGTCTTTGAACACTGATATTCATTCCTTGCATCGTGACGTCATTTCATTCCGATTATTAATTTGTAAATTCCATCATTATTTGGGCAAACTTTCAACAAAGGCTCCATTCTTGCCGTTCGGTTAATGTTTTTTATATCATCTTCATATGAAATACGACTCTTGTTTTTTTTTCTTTGTAGAGTCTACCGAAGTTAGTGACGTAACCCCTGAGGCCATGTACTATGCTCCTCCATCCCCTTGTCCCTCTCCGTACTCCTGGTACTATCCTAACGAGGGTGGATCTGGGGACCCAGTATGGGACTCTTACATCTACGCGTATATGTCAAACTACGGGCATTGTCCTCCCGGCTATTATTATCCACCACCCAACAATAATTACGAGTCTGACGACTATTCCGGATACTCTTCGACCGAGGAGATGGCTTATTACGGTCAACAGCAGCACACACAAGCTCAGCAGCAACAACAACATCAACAACAGCAACAACAACATCAACAACAGCAACATCAACAACAACAGCAGCAGCAGCAGCAAGCGCAGGCGTTTGCAGCAGCACAAGCACATCATCAACAGCAGCAAGCCCAGCAGCAAGCTACACAAGCAATTCAGACGGCGCAGATTCAGAACAAGCATAGCAAGGAAGCTATTACCGAGGGTTTACATCAGCAAGCAAACACGTCTGACGAGGAAGACGAAGAGGAAGATGAGGCAGACTCGAACTCAGAGTCTGACTCTGATTCTGCGACTGAAGTAGAGGAGAGCGAGGACGAGCATAAGTCGAGCAGGTCGAGTGGAAGCGGGCTGCACGCAATCAAGTCAGTGCCTGACATCCATGCAAGTTCGCAGTTGCAGCTTGACGCTGTGGACGATGAAAGCGAGTGTGGTAGTGACGTAGATGAGGTTGACAGTGAGAACGGTGCACGTCTCGGTGCCAAACAGCTTAGTGTCATCTACGAAGAGAGTGAACATTCGGACGCTGAGAGCGTCCGGCGGTTACGATGGCGTGCAGCTAATACGCCTGCCCTCACCGAGACGGAGGAAGAGGAGGAGGAAGAAGAAGAGTCGAGTGACGCAGACGAGCCACCGCAACAACGTCAAGTCAACTCTAGTGATAACAAAGTCTCTTGTGATACTAAACTTCGGGATACAAATGTAAGTGATGACGAGGAAAATAGTAAATTAACATTCAAATTAGGTTTGCAAGATGCAAATACCTTAGATGATGATTGTGAGGCTGAAAGTGAGGGTGATACAGAATCAGCCAAAACTGGAGAGGAAGATGAAGATTTGAGTGACGAGGTAGACTGCGAGAGAGACCGCAGCTCCACCCGATCACAATCCACATGTGATGACGAGTCTGATGATGATAGCGAGCAGCCAAACTCGAACCTCACTAACTCGGTAGTACGGGAGGATAAAGTACAATCAAGCATCAAATTAACCAACAACGATGAAGAATCAAGCGAAGAAGAAAATGAACGTATTAGTGGAAATCTGCAAACATCATCGACAGTTGTTGAGATTAATAAAGCAAGTTCAGAGAAAATATCAAATGAAAGCAGCTCAGGAGAAGATGAACCAGAAGCTACAGTGACTGTACGCTTGCCTTTGCGATTGAAATTCAGCCGTAATAGTTCCACAGAAGCTGTAACAACTCTAATCGTTGGTGACAGCGAGCAAGTACCACGCTGCAAGCTTCAAGCTAATCCTCCTTCTGCGGCCGCCAAAGTCGAAGAGTGGATGCAGAGGGGCGAGCACGAATCCAAGCGCAAGGCAAGTGCAGATGCCGAGGTGTCTGTTTGCTTGTCATTACCTTTACGTCGCAATCCAGTATTACCAGCCGAGGCCGAAGACAGTCACTGGGAGGACGATTCAAGCAGCACAAGCATTCAGACTGTGCGACCACGCTGCGCCAGTGTAGCTAGCATTGCTAGTGTGGCAAGCATGGCGAGCGTGGCCAGCATCGCCGTGACGTCCCTTCCAGACAGCCAAGAGGCTACTTTAAGCTCTGCTACTCAACCAAACGCCACCAATGCCGAGCAACAGCACGTTCCAACGGCTGTAACTGCTGAAAAGCATGAGAAGAAAGCAAAGACCAAAGAAAAATCGTCTCAGCTATCTGAAAAGAGAACGAAACGTACAATTCGCCGTAGTTCCACAGAAGATGATTCAGGAGTAACAGATTTGAGCCGTCAAATTTCAGACAGTGAGTCTGAAGTTGGTGCCGAACTGCTTGCATGCCAACGCGCGGCTACCCATTCGCGTCTGTTTAAGCTGCTACAAGATGCATGCGGATGCGAGGAGGAAGACGACGAGACCACGGCCCCTTGTAAGCCATTACCACGACGTGAGCTATTACACTTGCCACTGCGTTGTGAGGCACGAGCAGAGCTCGACAGCAGCAGTCTCAGTTCCTCTGGAATCACATCACCTGCATCGCCTACTGTAGCTGCACGTTTGGTACGCGAGCTTGCAAAGGAGCTGTCACGACGCAAGGGCAAGCGACAAAGACCTGCACGTCTACACGCAGCAGCCATGAGAATAATGAAAGAGGAAGACAATGACCCTTACGATACCACCACTGGCAGTTCTGCCTCTTCAGATAGTGGTGGAGCACGTCCGTCTCCTCTACAGCCTCACAATGCTGCTATGAACTCGGCTCTTAACACCTCAGCACCCACTCACCCAGCAGCAGCCTATTTTCCACCGTACCCGCCGCCGCCACCACCTCACCTACTCGCAACCTACGGACCAAACTACTATGAATACCTCGACTACTATAACTCATGGGGTTCTATGGACCCTAGGGATTATGGGGTAGTTCCAGCTAGAGCATTTCGGGTCCTCTCCAACCCTGGTGCTAGTGCGTTAGATGCACCGTATGCCAAGTGTCCCCGGATCGTGAGTCACCCTAATGCGTCATCTAGTCCTCGACAGTCCCAGATGTCCCCCCCATGCTCTCAGGCCTCCGCACCTACCCCCGCCTCGTGAGGGCTCAGCAAGTACGTGGCCTGATCGTCACTTAGGCTGCAAATCACGGGCACTCGATGATCGCTTCGCTATGAGGTACATGCAGGGCCACATAAATACAAATAGAGTTTTCTTGGCTTTGGATTGGAACTTGGGACGCCACTTGCTAAGTATGGTGAAAAACAAAAGCGTTTCCTTTTCTTTTTTGTAATAATCTGCATATTTTTTAATTTAATTAATGCAAGCAAAATATATTTTTATCCTTTGTTGGTAAGAATTGTGTCTTAATAAAGAGTACTAAATTTAAAATAATCATTTTATTGAAGTGCATGCAGCAATAGCATTATATTGCCTGCATTGAGCAATTAAATAAATAGTACTCAATACACTACAACATATATTATGCACTACATTCCTGCAAACCAATCGTAAGCTTCCTCCTAAAAGTTGCCAGTTTCTAATTACTGTATCACATTTCTTGTTTTTAAATATTGGATGTCAGTGATGACGTTATGACACTTTCAAATTGCAAATAATTTTTTTTACTAAAAGTCCACCATCTTTAAAATTTCAGAAACTTTAGGAGGAATGTTGGCTTTAATACTATATATAACACTTATATAGACTCCATTTGCATTTTTTAACATAATATATACAGTATATATTATATTAAAAAAAAATACAAATGGAGTCAATATAATTATATCGTCAGTATTTTGATTTTGCTATTTTGGAGTGGTTATGTCGGACACAATTACTATCAATTGAAAGCATTGTGGGATTCTTCAATACTTTTGCTGTTTGCGTAGATGTGGATGTCACATTGCCTTATCTTCCAAGTGGCTCTCTCAAGTGCCAAGTCTCGACGCAGCTGCTGTAGTTGCACCCTCGCATCACCCTCGCTCGCTCGCTCGAATTGTCCGAAGTCATTTTGTGTGGACTCTCTGTACCCGCTTAAAACTTGCAAACTCTTATGGAGTAAACTCCACCAGGATTTGTTTCTTTTCAAACATAAACCTCTTTTTAATCTTTTTGTAGATTTATTTTACTCCAAGTTATTTAAGGAAACATTAAATTTAAAAAAGAAAAATAAGGCAACAAGAAGTGGGGAGTAAATATAAGAGACATACACCCAATTGCATAGATGATGTCTAGCTTTAATCAGCATTAACTTTTTTGATTTTGATTGTTGCAATAATAGAAATCAACAAGAGCCTAAGAGCCTGACTTAAAATTAGACCTCATCTATGCAATTGGGCGTATACTAACTTAAAATATACGATATCTCAATTTTTATTATAAATAGTTAAATGTTTAAATGACAAGACATATACTTGTAGGTGTCAACTACTATTCATAAGCGTATTTTATAGTGTCGTAATTTCAAATCCATAAAAAAGAAAAATTGAATACATTAAAACTAAAGCCAAATATATGACTCAATTAGCTAAACGGTAGGGAATGCCTAGTTTAAAAGTTTGGCTAAATTATTACACTTTAAATATTGGTTATGTTACGCGTAAGTAAACAGACAACGTTTTGTTTTCTATTTTGTATCCGAGCTAACAAGTCATATCCATATTTATAAATAATCTAAATCATATTAATAAAATAATATTATCATTCATAATTAATTAACCTTTTTGGGGACTCCACTAGTCTAAATTACTCATAATCATCTTCACAATATGGTGCAGTTTGCTTCAAAGAGAATTGTTACGTTTTAGGCTCGCTGCATACTTTTAATTTTTATTCCATACCTGAATTCACAATCATCCTCCTACCAAATATTCCACCTGTATGTACCTGATGTCTATAGACTGAATTAATACTGCTGCTCTTGTCATTTCTCGTATAGATCCTTGCTATGTGACGGTGTTACCTTCTAGAGCATGGATGTAACTTGTTGCTCTTACTCTCTAATTATATTAAATTTAAACCACTTACACGTTGGAACTTTGCAGGTTTTGTATTAGTAGATCATCACTATATCGTAACACAATTAGGTGCATGCATGCATTCATAGTAACTCGCTCAATCTACTTTACAGAGTAAGAGTCCAAACAAGCCGCTTAGAGTCGGAGAAGGAGGGGAAAATTCAGTTTTAACATGTGCAAACTTTTACTGTTCTTAGAATTTCTATTTATTTTTTTCTTTAAATAACTTTTCAAATTGACACTAATAATAAGTTAAAATTAAGTTAAGGGCATTGGGTGTAGCACCGGTAGTTGGCAACACTGACGTATCTTCACCATGTTAATTTTTGATCATTGCTCCTCGGTGTAATTTTTATGCTAGAGCTAAGCTGATTGCTGTAGTATCAAGATAATTAGTAGCCCAAGTGCACAATTTGGCTAAATAAAGCCTGATTTAAAGAAAAGTATTTTTTAGTAATTTTTTAAATTTACATGCATTTTTCTAAAATATAAAAAAAAATACTTTTCTTTAAATCAGGCTTTATTTAGCCAAATTGTGCACTTGGGCTACTAATTATCTTGATACTACAGCAATCAGCTTAGCTCTAGCATAAAAATTACTCCGAGGAGCAATGATCAAAAATTAACATGGTGAAGATACGTCAGTGTTGCCAACTACCGGTGCTACACCCAATGCCCTTAATCCAATTTTGATAGCACAGGTTTGTAAGATTTTTTTCAGTTCATGGTCTACAGCTTGAATGTATTTAAAATGTATTTTATGCTATGTATTGTACACTTTCCTTAATATAAATGTTAACACTTAACACTATTCGCCTGTGATATACTTATGTTGTTAATATTTAATATGTTAAGGAGAGTATACTAGCTACTGGTATATATTTCTACAACTGCAATAGAATTTCTTACGTGATAAGTTTTTATTGCAAGTAATATTATGACAACAGTCTTAAAATGTTCCAATTACAGGGTTAGGGAAAGCAGAAAAATATAAACACACAAAATATGTATATTATACAGTCTTTCAAACGTTAGAATACCCATGGAAAATAGTTCATGGATGACCTGTGAATCAACTGCAACAGCTGTAAAAAATGGCAGCCAACACTAAAAAATTTTCAATAGAGCTAGTGGACAGAAATATATGTTCATATTTTACGAAGATTTTCACATAAGTCGAGACAGATAATATTGCAGAGAAGTTTCAATAATTTAGCAATTATTATGCAACAGGTATCGAGTGTCTTTGATTTATTTTCAGCTACTTTATTTTTCTAGTGAAAGAACTATTTTTTTGTATTTTGTTGGCAACATGGGTCGGAAGAATACAAATCACTACGCCGAAGATGATTGACAGGGGTATTCTAACGTTTGAAAGACTGTGATCATTCATTATAAAAAATAAAACTAAGTGTACTTTCCTGCTTATCATAATATATAACAACGTAACTGCGAAGAACAATAAAATCGATAAAACGATTACTTGTATAATATGGACGAGGCAAAATTTTAAATATTTTACGCTTGCAATGAGCATACCAGCACCATTTTTTTTTTTTTTTTTTTAATTCTCCGGATACCCGTAAAATCCCCTAGGCATCGTGCTATTATCCATGTTTCACAAAAACATCCTGAAAAACCTTCTTATTGAAAACCCCTTATCTCTCACTTCTGACTACACTACTGACTTAAGGGCCCGATCTAGTAAAAACGGCCATAAGGAAAAAACAGCATTTTCCATCAGTTCTGTAAGGTTCAATATTTGCTTAGAAAAAAAATAAAAAATTTTATTTAAGAGAAGAGACTGGTATGTAGGGGGCCAGTCGATTTTTTTTTACACAAGTACCACCAATTAATTATTAATTAATAATTAAAAGTGGTAAAAGAGTGTCAACTTTGCTTTATCATAACACTTTAAAAAAAACGAATTTTACAAATGAAAATCGTCCAGCCCCCTATAAAAAATTGTCATCTTTCATTTGATGCGTGCTGAATGTGTTAATTTAAAAAATTAAATGTACTGGAACTGATAGACTAAAGCTACTTTTTTGCAATATCTAGTTCCTAAAACCGCTGAATGCAGCGCCGTGCGGAATTGCGGAAATATGCGAAATACTGAACTATTATACAAGTGCGGCCGACTCGGCCGAGAGAGAGAGAGAGAGAGAGAGAGAGAGAGAGAGAAAGGGAGAGAGAGCTGAAAGAGAACAATAAAAGAATTCACCAGCCTGCAGTCCTCTTGCGCGCGGTCAACCCTTCCCCAAGCCTTATCTTGCTTTACCATCATTGTCTCGCTCCTAAGCTCTATCTTTGCTTCTAGCTTGACTTTGAAGAGAATTCAGTAGATTGTTATGCTGTAGTATACAGTATAGGGTCATCTGAAGGTACATTATTGCCTAGAATAAAAAAAAAATAAAATGACTTTTTGAGCTTTCAAATCTGTATCCATGGTATGGTGGCTACATGGATATCAGTGACGTATGTATACGGTGCTTGCTTGGCTTTGTTGTTGTTTACATTCATCAGTAGGTACTTAGGGGGAACTGGAATCACTTGATTTATTGCTCCTAATTTAACATATTTTTAATTTTTTTTAACAATAATTTATACGTAAGAAATGAATATACATAACTTGAACATATATATTTTTTTTATTTTACCTAGTTTCTTTATCATTATTCTTTGTTGTGCCGTTTCCCCCTCGTATTCAAAAGTCCGCGGGGAAAGCAATGGTAGGTGATTGGCTGATTTTTTTTCAGAATATTAGGGTCAATATCAGTGCATAAGTGTCGTAAAATGGTCATTATTGACGTGAAATTTGGAGTCGATTTACATTTTATTTAATGATTTATTGTATTTTTCACAGATATCATTGGCAAATATTGCATTTTTTTCCATTTACTTGACATTTCAATCTATCAAATAAAATAATTGTCAAAAGTATCACAATCGTCATATCGCAGAAAATAAATAGTTTTTGGTATGCTACTACCATGTTAAATAGGTGCTTTTTGCCTACATTCACGTGACGTCATGTTTTTGTGACGTATGGTGAAAGACCCGTATACAGCTGTAAAAGCGAAGGGTTGTTGCCCAATGTGGTGGTTGGATCCAATGCTTGTATGTAAAATTTAAAAAATTAAAATTTTATTAAAATTGTTTTTGTGATTTATCACTGAAAATTGTAAATATGAATAAATCGAGAGAAAATGTATATTTTTTAATTTGCACTTTTTTTAAAATAACCAATTTACCTTTCCTTTATTTATATTGTTTGATCGTTAATTAAATGAAAATATTAATTTAATAACACATTTTGTGACATTTACTATACTTTTACAAGATGTAATAATCGTATATATTTTTTTATTTAATTTTCAATATACATATACACAAAAAAATTTACTGTCTTAGAAACTTGGCGCAATAGAGAAAATTTCAATTTTTTAACTATAAAAAATATATAAATAATATTATTCTCTAAAGTCTCAGATCACTGGTAGAGTATTTTCTTGCATTGAGAAATAAACAATCAAAATTATAAACGTGTTTGACAGCGGTTCATTTTATGGCTTTCTCCTCCTCTAACAGCAAGTGCAGAAGCACTCTATTGTGCTCGAAACAACAATACCAGCAGCTTAGTGGACGCTACCCATCTCAACAATGACATGTTTATGAATACAAAATTCGCACAATCAATAACATCTCATATACGCAAAAAGTACCAATCTAATTGTTTAGAGCTGCATTAAATTGAATTTTTCATTAAAAAATAGGCCAAATTCATTTTTTTCCCACGTCTCTGTGACTTTTCTTTCCAAATATATACATGAAGAAATGTGGTGAGGAGCAGATAAAGCTGGTTTTTCCTTTTAAGCTGAAAAACCGCGTGGTTGCCTACATTTTGCCGCGTGGGGTGTTTTCCCTCTACTAGATCGGGCCCTTAATTATTGTTCTATTATTTATAAACATTCGTTTTCTTTGATAAATGCAATAAAATTATAATATTGAATAAAATTAAACAAATTTTGATTCTGTATTTTTGTTTTCAATAAATGACAAGAGCGCCATTAAAATATTGGTGCGTAATTATATTATGATGTACTTCATCGCTGCTTCAGTGAAATTTACAAGCCAGTAAATTATATTATATATAACCTAATTATTATGTAGGACAAAATAGCTAGAAATTTACAGTTTATTTATATTGTACCAAATAAATTTTCAGTATCGGTTAAGTATTAAATAATGCTACTAATTTTGTGCGAAGAACTTTCAATGGTTCCGCCAACCCTCCATTACGTTTTACCTTCTTAATAATGGCCGTCAGCTTGTATACGGTCAAGCGGACTCGAGCGCAGTTAGCGCACACATTTTTTTTTACGAGTTAGCTATAATGTACTTCAACTCGATTTGAACTGTGCATGATCCGTTTATTATTATAACATAACTCCTTCAAAACCGATAACGTGATGGTTGGTTGATTTTTGTTAAGCCGGTATTACACGATACAATTTTTCTAACTATTGCATTCAATCACTACGTTTACATGACGGTGTTTAATGCGTATTCGTTGACGACGGATAATGTTATTCTTATGAGGCGTCGTCAACGAATACGCATTAAACACCGTCATGTAAACGTAGTGATAAGACCACTTGCAAAACTATGTTTTAGCAAAACGTAAACAAACTCATTCACCCAGGTATTGTTGGTTGTTGATTATGTGTATTTTTTTTCCAATACATTGGACCTTATGGGAAATTCACGTTTTTCACAAACAGATTTCAATACGTGACATACGTATGATTTTCAAAATAAATATATCACCGGAATCTGCAGTTCTTGGCCATTTATAATATTGAAAATTTTATTGCAAGATGGTTTCTTTATTTCAATATAGTAAATTTAGTATGACACCAAATCAGCCAATTGCATGGGGTAAGATACGTAACTAAGCAATCTAGCTCAAGTTTGTTGATTTTAATTGTAGCAATAATAAACAAACTGGAACTTGTTTAGTTACGTATTATCTTACCCCATGCAATTGGCTGATTTGGTATCATACTAAATTTACTGTAATGAAAGAAATACATATTCTTCTGATGCACATTTCAATATTATAAATGGCCAAGAACTGCAGATTCCGGGACTTATTTTATTTATAAAATCGTACGTTTGTAACGTATTGAAATCTTCGTGTAAAAATCGTGAATTTCCCATAAGGTCCAATGTATAAAAAAAAATTATACACATAATCAACAACCAACAATACACTGGGTGGACGAGTTTGTTTACGTTTTGCTAAAACATAGTTTTGCAAGTGATCTATTTTTCCTTACAAGGAAACTTGAACTCCATTTGTTTGTGTGGAGATGAAATTTTCTTGCAAGGAAAAATTGTATGCAAAAATTGTATGGTGTAATACAGGCTTTAATATTAATAAAGACCTACCGCAGAATGAATGACCTTATAGCTACCGTTTATGTGAAGTAATCGATGGAATATAGATGTATGTAATAGTAAATTGCAATTTTACACTCCTCGCCATGGAAAATTCTCTTACCAATAGATGGCATTTAGAAGTATTGCTTAAAAATTCAAACAAAATTTCAATGTAATTACCATCTTTTTGAAGAAGTGACGTAGTGAATTTTACATGGTGACGACACACTATATAGTAAATATAATTATATTAATACATATAGGAGTTGGTTCGAATTACGCAAATGTTTATACAGTAAATACCGTACCGACTGTCACAAAGAGAGAAATTTGATGTTTACTATGGCAATTCAATTCAATTCTTTATTGGTCATTTTCAAATACATACAGACACAATCATAATGAAGGCACTCTGCATGAGATGGTAAGACACGTCCAAACACATACTTAAAAACTAAATGTAACATAACTAGATACATTATAAAAACAATTTTTCAACAATAATACTTTTACGGCACTTTTAAAATCGACATACTGTGGGATGAGTTTTATATGCAGTGGAAGTTTATTATAAAGTCTAATTGACATAGAATAGGGTCCCTTATTATAAATCTGCAATCTACACTGTGCGGGTGTAATTATTATGTTCTTATTTCTTGTATTATGATGGGAGTCATTGCACTGAACAAAATATTCCGACATATGTTTCTTAACAAAACAGACACTTTCATAAATAAATTGACAGGGTAAAGGTAAAATTCCTTCCCGAGAAAACACAGGAGAACAAGAATCCATTTTTTTTAAATTAAACATAGTTCTGATTGCTCTTTTTTGTAGCCGAAAAACAACTTCCGAATCCAAAGAATCTCCCCAAATAAGAATGCCATATCTCATTATGGAATGAAAATTTGCATAATAAAGGGTTTTTAAACAAGTAATATCACATATATTTCTAAGTTCATTCAAAGCAAAAATAGTTTTTGCTAATTTATTTCTTAGATAATCAATGTGGGCCACCCAACGTAAGTTATTATCCAAATATATGCCAAGGAATTTAACATTTGATGCCACATCCATTGTTGTATTATTAATATTTATATTACTGACAAATTTATCTTTGCTTTGGATGGTTTGAAATCGATCGTTTCTAAACGTAATCAACGATCAATTGAGATAACGTTGCGTACACAATTCAGTATTCATACTCCCGTCACAACGATCGAGTTTCAAATGGCGAGATAATTTTGTTGAACATGCTCCAACATGAAAAAAAAGGCGTGTTATTTTATAATATATTCTTTGTCTTGACTTATAAACAAAATTATTATTTAAAAGAAATTATTTTGTTAATTAATTAATAGATTAATTATATGCAAGAGTTAATGTAACATATTGTTTTAGAAAGTCTTAACTTAGAGAGTATATTAGCCAAGTCAGGCATGACAGATTATAGAAGCTATGTAATTTTTGACACAGTATTCCTTAAAAACCGGACGATAATTATGCAGAACTATAGATCGAAAAGGAGTGACATATTATATAAATGCCACTCTCAATAAATAATTCATGCATGTAGCATGTGTATATTTCGTGTATTTGTTTAACCGAAATGTCTGCTCACAGTTGATATAAATTTGTAAATTTAATTGAAAATACAACAATTTAAAGTATTATTTTTAAGTAATAAATTATTGCAGGTTAGGGAAATAATTCTGTGCAGTTATAATTATTCTCCATGTTGGTGTGACGAAACAATTAATTTACTACGTTTCTGTCAGACTAGACAGCTGCGAGAACATGAAGCTACGTAAACAGAAAAATAATGCTCTGCCGTTTATACTGCGTCTGCAAATAACCAACCACGTGTTCGCCAACTTCCCAACTTGATCGACTTGATGAACTAAAAAAATTGTTTTGAATTGCGTTCCAACTTTGTAGATATAATTTGAATGATCGTTTCTAAACCCCACACCCCTCTTTTTTTCCTTGTTCGAACGTATTTATCTGATGTGGTAAATATCTGCATAATGTTTTTCTAATCCTACAATTAAAAAACAACTACTACAATATTCTATCCAGCCCTGATCCTTGATTCCAACTAAAGAATTTTGCCGCAAAAATAGCAGAGATGTAACCAACGAGGAAAATCAATGCAATATTTATTTTTTCTCTTTTTCTCAATTATTCTACGTATCCTGCTTTGCTTACATTTAATTTTATTTCTAAATTCATTTTGAAAAAATTGTCTTCTTAAAATTGTTTTTTTTTTCCCCACTATAACTAAGCATTTAAAATTAAAACACACCAAAGCTCTGGTTGTAATTATAATATAATATATGCTCTAGTTGTTTTACATGGTGCATTTTGAAAGCTAGGTCAACAAATTCCATTTTTAAAAATGTACTTTTGATTATCATATTCATGTTACATCTGCGTCATAATTAATTTACTGTAATATCACAAAATTAGAACCTTCCTTTTTTGGAATGTTTTGGATTGCTCCGATAGTTGGAGGTGAAATCGAATATTTCGAATAGTAGCAATTGATACGTCAGTCACTATAATTTTACCTCTGAATTCCCTAATAAAATGTCTCGAATGTCCTAGAAAAATGTCGCAAATGTCCTTGTGTATAATTGTTGTACAAATATTGAATTTTTTTATTGTTTGCTGCTGGTGTGTAGTTAGTTGAGTGATATGTTTTAAGAAACTGTAAGTGCAAGTGAACGCTCGTAGCTGTACTATTACTGCATGACAATAATAATAATACACTGCACGTGTATAACTATTACTTGTGTGTTCATGTACAATAATTTACGCCTCGAGACAATCAGATCGCTACCTCTGCTAGACTTGCTGGACATTCTCACGGTTACTGCTGCATGAACTTAAAACATCGCACGAGGTGACCGTTCATTTTCCTGACGCAATGAAATTTAGTTACAACTTTTCTTGATTATTGTTCACCACTCATAATTATGCTTCTTGCTTCATGTGCAAAAATATTTGTCTAAATAAATAACATTTTTACGTGCACCTCGTGTAAAAAAGAGATACAGAATAATTGACTTTCTAAAATATTAAGTTAACCATTTCTTTACAGCCAATATTGGTTAAATGTCAGAAGCAAGCCATGTGGTATGAAACGTGTCGGTTGTCTTGAGGTGTACGTATTATAGCTGCATGGTATTGTTTGACTACCAGATCAACGTTCACTCTTCGTTTAGTGCTAATGAAGGTGTTATCTGTTATGCATAGGTCCTGGCCAGTCGGATTTGTAAAGCGGGTGGCCAGCACGGACGGCCGAGGCAGCAGCTACTTGGACTGAACTCGCGTGGGTGCCATGTCGACCTCGTTCGCTCGAGGCCCACCGCCAAGTCAGAGGACCCCGAGCTGCTCGCGCGTCGCATCAAGTAAAGCGCTTGCTGTGGCCTGCTGCTGGATCATCCTACTTCACCGTGTCGTCGTCATACCTGGCCACACAACTGGATCGGCACTCGCTTTTGTTGTCGCAAAAATGCTATGTAACTTTAATTATTACAGATCATGATATTGTATGTTTTATCTGAAAAATATAAGAAATCAAATGTAAATTGGATATTTACTATTTATAAAATTAATGTACTATTTTTTATGGTCTGCTCAGAATAATACAATTTTGCATTTTGTAATTTATAGATTTCTTGGTATTTTGAAGTTTTAAAATAATGAAATAATTTTATACCAAAATTTCTTCAAGCAACAAATTATTTACTGTGTTAATCAGTATGACTGTTTTGCTTTGTCATATTTGAACTAATAATTATTTTATAATTTGAGATTTCTACTATCAGTCTATATATATATATAATATCTTTTTAAAAATAATACGTGAAAAGGGCTTATGTGTTAAGAGAAGTGCTAAATTTAGCATTTTGATGTATGTGATGCTCGGTGCTGGTAATATGTTGCATAATATTTTCAATATATATTATTAGTGTATCCATAATATTAAAAGAGCGAGCTAATATCAGGAAATCTGGAGTTAGTGAACAAAGGACTATCAGCCAACAATATTTAAGCAGTTTTAACAAAACTATTTACTAAAATAATGTTTGATGAAACTCAGGCACGTTATAATGATACGTGTACAATCCCGCTATTCAAATTCTAATTCAAATATTTATTTATGTCACTTACAAGACAAGTAAACATAACATACATGGCATAAAAAATATTGGGTGAAATGATTTAGCTTCACGGCTTCACTTTTATAATAACTACGACTGAAAATCTTTGAACCAAAATTTAAAATGGGGTTGTCTATTCATAAACAAAAATATTATAAAGGACTCGTTCATATTTATTTTTTAAAGTAGGAAAATATTTAATGAACAAAAACAAGAAAAAAACTTGGCAAATGAAGCTTTAGCTTATTACGCAAACAATTTCATAATTATGCCATTAAACCAACTACTCGAAAACAAGCTAAAAAAACAAATGCTTCGAATTCTATTTGTACATTGCAATACGTAAGTTGAGTTTAGCAGAAACTTATAGTGTTACAACGTACGTGTTATAAAATTTTGTCAGTTATAATAAACTATATAGGATACAACTTTTCAGGCAGTATTTTCATTATATACAGCATTACATATTTCTTTTATTTAATGGAGTTTAAAATGTTTGATTGCTAAATCGTGATTGTTTTAAGAGAGAAAAAACAAAGTTTAAATTAAATTTACAATAGGGGAATTTACCTTACGAAGTAGGGAAACTATATTGATAAATAATGAAAGAATATCTTTGAATCGTGTTATCATATAGATGAAACCATTAAAAGAAAAATATTAGGGCAGACAATCAGGTTTCTAATAATTCCCTGTATGTTAAGACTACATACGCTGTACGCCTTTCAAAACATAGTAATTATAATTGAACACTTCTTATTTAAAAGCTTGGACAATATAAGCGTATCATATACATATACACAGTGTTATGTAACGTTGACAAGTTATCATCAGAATTTACTACCGTAGTTTACTTGCGAAATGCTCAAGCCATTATATATAATTTGACCGTGAATTTTTGTTCTGTGAAAATTATATTATTTTACTTTAAACTTTAAATACACGTTTAATGGAATTTCATCAACATGAGTTCGATTTACTTCAACAGCAGAGATCTTGATTCTTCACCTTCTCTATAGAAAAGTAAGTAAACGACGTACATTTCGGACGAGGAATAGACAATGAACCGGCATTTTTTTTTTAAGTGTTGAATTATGAATAAGCTTGAAAAGTTAGTTGAAAAAATTTCAAAGATTTATTTGAGGGATATTGTCAATTAAGCTTTTTCGTCACCATGTGACTTTACTGATGTCAAGTGATAAATTTTTCGATACATAATATTATTTTATTTGTAAAAAATTGGCCAATGGGTGAAATTAATAGAAATGTAGAAATTGAGTACAAAACTTGTTAAGCTCTTTTCTTTTATAAAATATATATTATTTATTATTATAAAAAAGGCAGTTGCCTTTTGTGAATGAAGGAGCGAGCCCATACCAAGTTGAATTCCACAAGTGATAAGATTCCCGATTGAATAATATTATGATTTAATGACAGTTTGTTGTACTGTTTCTGCCTGGCTGACGTCTTTCGAGGCATTCTGCAATGTATTTCATGTTACTTTGGTGTGTCAATCAGCTTATCAATGTCGCTTAGTAAAGTCCCAATCACTCTTATTTCATTTGCTGTGTTCAATGGATATTATATTTATTTCAATTTATACTAATAATATCTAAAATATTATCATAATATATTTTTTTCATATTCTTGGAGAAATTTTATGGTATATTTATAGCTGTAGATTAATTAATATTTCTGTTTTTCCTTCTTTTTTTTACTATAGTTAGGGTTTTTGAGTTATCTTAACTTATTCATAAACAATTTTTAGCTCAATTTTTGTCCTGCTTCTATGTGTATTCTAACAAGTTTTCTGTTTTATTATTAATTAATGTATAAAAATTGTAAATGTTGATTAATATATTGTTAAAAAATTAAATATGTACTTCAACAAAAATTCATAAGTACTAGTGATGTGATTCTATATACGAAAATAAAAAAAAAAAAAGCCAAAACTAAAATATATCTCAAACTTCATAAGAACACCTTTTAAAACTTCATTTTATGCCCAAAAGCGTGGATCCAGATTCTAAAGTATATATTATATAGATTATATAGTAAATTAAAGTGAGTATAATGAGCAGTGAGTGTTATGAGTAAATGAGAACACAACTATCGACATTTTTATAACAAAAAATATTCATTAAAAATAGTCATATATATGACATGATACAAAAAATTATACACGATACTCAAAGAGTTTGACAAAATCATAAACGAGGAACGTCAGTTTAAACTTTAAACTATAATATAGGTAATTCTACGAGCAAAACAAATTTAAATTTCAATACTTTGTAATATTTAGGCAAATTGTGGTAATATTTAAAAAAAAGTTATACACATTAAGTCTGTTCGTAAATATACAATCAGAAAGAATCGATTATTTGTGATGAACCTTCTGTACATGGAACATAAGGTTCATCACAAATAATCGATTCTTTCTGATTGTGTATTTAATACGAACAGACCTAATATATTCAAAATAAATAAACCAAAGAAAATGTTACTAGAATGAGATCAAATCATTCAAAATGACTATTATGATTACAATGAGATATTAAGAATGTGAAAATTTTAGTGGCTTAATCGAAAGAAGGGGTAAAAATATGGTACTGTGAATTTTTTCAGATTTTTCTGAGACCAGGAACTATTTTTAAAAAATTATTGAATTTTTATTTTGATGACGTCACGGGCGGCACTCCTTAAGAAAAATGATAGGGCAGTTCCGCCCGTGACGTCATAAAATAGACTTTCAATAATTTTTTAAAAATAGTTCCTGGTCTCAGAAAAATCTGAAAAAATTCACAGTACCATATTTTTACCCCTTCTTTCAATTAAGCCACTAAAATTTTCACATTCTAATATATCTCATTGCAACAAGTTAGACAACTTTAGAGCAAATAACAAACAAGTAAAAATATAATTATTATATTATTATGTTTAATATCGTTTTAGTTTTATCAAAACAAAATTAACTCTCATGAATTTTATTATAGAGTAAGATGGTATTAAACGATTAAATTTAGCTTATAATTTTACTTTACAATAACAAATTTTCCCTTCTCCTGCAAGCGACTTGCATTATAATAAAGTCCTTTATTATTATATTCAATATTTTTACATACTCGTCTAAATGCCACATGAATTTTAAGAAAAGAAAAGTTGGCAAGTTCTTGTAGGATATATAATATGAAATAAAGTTTTACTGTAAGGAAAATTGAAAACTAAAATTTACCGTGTAATTATAGTGGCTTAATTACGCCACACGATGTTATCAAAGCTCTATGTGAATTTTCCAGAAAACATGAGCTGCTATCGTCAGGGCATGTCCTGAGCTTCTATATATAAAGTTATAAGAGAGACCTAATTCACCTAAATTTTGCGTCAAATTGCATCACTACGTCGCTGATGCATGTATTTCCAGCTGTACTCTGTACCAAGATTCGATAAGAAAATGTCTATCAAACACTGAATTATATTATTAATTATTCACAAGCGATATGGGAGAGTGGATGATGACAGGTAGGCAATATTTTCTTCTTGGGTATTTGTACAACGGAGACTCAAAAGGAACGAACGTTATTAATTTTTGTAACTTAAGGTAAGTTGTAGTACTTTTTTTAAAATTATTTTCCTGTATGTCTTACCTGTCTACTCAAGAGTAGAACCTATAGACAGGATGGAAGGCGAACAGGAAAGGCCGGAGCCCATACACCCTCAGGTGCCCTTCAACCCTTAGGATGAAAGGAGTAAGGTAAACTGGATGACGAGGTTACTAGGATAGGAAAGGAGGCTGCTGTGGTCTTGTGTTAGATACTGGCTGCCTCAGTATTCACCTGGTAATGACTTTGGAAATCCACAGAAAACCATCGTCAAGGCAGCCGGCACCGCGGCACCAAAGTGAATCACTTTGGCGCCTCCCAATACAGTGTTCGACTTCCACGCTGAGGCCACCTGGGGCCAGCGCACTCACTCGAAGCCGCTCACAAACTCTACATAATCAGCGTTTGGACAAGCGTTTGGATTGAAGACGATCCAGGGATCCAAATTACAAGTCCGACACTTAACCAATCGTGTCACACTGCTTCGTACTTGGGATCGTCTAATATTTGAGACGCTTCTTGCCCTTTGTCTCTCGTGACCCTGTCTTCCAATGTTAATGTTTATCACAATTTAAACACACTAAATTTGTGTTTGATTGCACCCAAAAATGTCGACGACTTAATGTCATTATATTCAGGAATTGAAACGAAACAATTAATAATTATAATATAATATAGACAACAAGATACAACCAAAATATAATATATTTATAATTATATATTATAATTTACAATTAAAGTACTAAAGTATTTACTGCAGCTAGTGTATTATATAATAGAAATAAAAGATCGTGTTTGAAAGATAAAAAACAGCTAGTCTTACTTCTATCACAATTAAGTAAATTTTAATTGCGTTTTGGTGCTTTTAAACTGTACAGTAAAATTTACATGATATTCTCTCCGGAAGTAGCCGGAATTGTAAGGTTTCTGGTCTTCCTATTCGTATTTCAGAGTTACAATTTCAGACATAGGTCAGTACTTCTACATCAAACCACCATGTAAAGTTTCAAAACTGAATTACAAACAGAAGAGCTGCAAACTTTAAACTTCTGGCTACTTCCGGAAAGGATTGATGTATTAATTTGTCTGTAGCTTTATGTGTATGTAACCATGCAAGCAGTGTGGCACGATCAGATTCGGTAACGTGTCGCACTTGTAATCTGGATCGTCTCCGGAGTTTGGGTTTGCCTATTTTTGAGTTATGCTCCTCAGATTTAAAAAAATAAAAAAGTGGAAAACATTGAAAGAACTGCATGTGATCACGCCCCTTGATAGGACTACAGATGAATCGAGCCTAAGCCTGAGCTATCTCACAATCAGTTGATTAATTGGCATATATCAGAAATTGGTTTATTGACTGATTGATATAAAGGTCAAAGGTCATAAAGAGTGTGGGACACACTTAAATACAATTTTAAAAATCGACAACAAAAACACCATAGTGAAAATACAGTATACATTTTTTGTCATTATAATTAATTTACAAAGAAAAGCATCAACAATTAGACAAATATATTATTACTGTGAAAAGATTTTACTGAATTAAATTTTTGTTTCACTAAAACACTTAATTTTTTATTTAAATATTTTCAAATTATCTATGTTTTAGAAATGCTGGTTGAAACTCATAATTTTTAGCGCATAGATATGTCTCACTGAAATTGAGTTTATGATTCGCTATTACTACTTTATCTCTGTTTCTTCTTTCCGATAATCATTATTTTCCATGTGCAGATCAGGGTTGGACTTTCTAAACATAGCGCACTTAAAAATAATTTGTTGACTAATTTAACCATATGTTTAACACACTGCCTTAGTGCAAAAAACAACAACAATAAATACATTCTTTTACTGAATAAAATTAATATACTTATAGGAATTTTTCAACTTCCCTTTTTTGAATTTTCAGTTTCACTCAATACTTTTTGCTGTTGCATGCTGTCAGTTTGTTGTATTGTATAAAATACAAATTGAGCAACAAGAGTTTACATCAGAAAGACGTGTGCAGTACTCAAAAATTTCCTTGTCGTGCATTTATTATAATGTTATGACGACGATAGACACAATGTTTGTTTGCAGTATTTTTAATGCAATTGCAGGCGTCATGATAACCCCATGACCTACTTGAGGTGAGTGAAGTGTGCAGATTTGATATTGTGCACATTCAGCTCTGTGCAGGCTTATAAGCGACACAGCCGGCCGCAGGTACCACTCTGACTGTTTGCAACACAACAGCTTCGTCTCATATATGGAGCACTTCAGTTGTAAGATGGTAAGTTACACAACATCACTTAATTCAGTTGCTTGAAACGCTAGCAATAACGTAATAATAGCTATTTCTTTACTTTGTGGAGGAGGCAGTTAATTGATAAATGATAAATAGATTTATTTTATTGTAGCGCTTTTATATTTTTTTAACATAGGTCTTTTATGAAGACAATTCCCCCTCTCCCCCGAAATTTTTGTGCCTGGATCCGCGCCTGTGCAGTGTATATAATACAATATACTGTTATACTATGGATGATTAATTATTAAACTTGCAGACAATTTATAGAAACGTATATGATCTATACTATATATATATATATATATATATATATATATATATATATATATATATATATATGTGTATATATATATTATATATATATATATATATATATATTTATATTTATATTTATATATATATATATAAATATATATATATAATATATATATATATATATATATATATATATATATATATATATATATATATATATATATATATATATATATATATATATATATATATATATATATATATATATATATAGGTAATCCCATATATCGCCAAGAATACAACAAGCCATGTAAACATATTCTATTCTTCATATTTAAATACATGGCAATATTATGTTAAAGTATACGTGTAGACATAATTTCAATCTTAAATCAATGTGATACAAAATTTATATTCAATGGGGCACCAATTCCTTAATTCATGCATCAATGAGTGCTATTTTAAAAACTGTACAACCACCCTAAATAACAAAGATTTTGACTCCACCACACCAAATAATCAATTTATCTTTTTCCTGACATTGCCATTCAATCAGATTTTTTTTGTTTATTTTTTATTTTTACCCCCGAAACTACTTTTGAATTGTTTAAATCGGTCCACATTAAGAATTTTAAAACACAGGGTTGAAATTTGCATCCCTTAATTTTCAGTTTATATTATGAGATTTTCATATACATATTATATAATATATATATGCTATTTTCCACAGTCTATTTTTATTTATATAATAATTAATTACATGTGATACCTCGCTTGAAATTATCTTTTAATTCCTATATATAATAATAATAATAATAATATAGAGGGTGCAAAGCTCGGTCGCTGTGGGGCTGATGGTCACTGCGGTGACACTACTCGTACGTCATGCTCGGGGTAATAGACCCGGGTCCTATGGGTGTGATTCCGTGGAGGCTGGGTAACACCGTGGCCGAAAGTCTGGCACTCGAAAGGGGCATTGTTGGGGAAAAAACGAGGCACTGCTGGGTCTGTCCTATGACCAGGGCAATCTATATAATAGTGTCTCACAAAAAAAAAAATAATAATAATAAAAGGACTTTATTGTATAAAAAGGCGTATAGTCAGGACTAAAAAGTCCTATCAACTAAATCCAAGAGCATATAATACAAACTTTACAAAATTCTGATAAATATACAACAAAATTTAAACGTATTACATAACAAATCCTTTATACAAAATACATATTTCATGAACCATTAAAGCAAATAATTATAATTTTACAATAAATTTAATCATAATACAAAACAATATACTAGTCAGTCAGTTAAAACAATATCAATAAAATTCTACATCATATTTTTCAAAAGACTTGTTTTAAATACTTGTAGTGATTTCTTACAACAAATATCAGCAGGAAATTTATTCCACAAATCGGGCACCTTTGACACTAAATGACTCACAGCTAGTTTTAGGAACTTGTAGATAGTACTGATGTGACCTTATATGTTTTATAATAATTGAATTGTATAATATATATGTTGCACGTACAGCAACATAAAGTACGCTGTACGCACAAATAACGTTAGATTTCTTGTGTCTTGTTACAGCGTCTCGTGGTTGTACTGGTGCTGTGTATATGGCTTCAACTTGCACCCACCAGTGCCACGTGCTTGTTTGGTGGAGGCAGCTATGGCGGCGGTAAGAAAGGAGGTGGTGGATACGGAGGCGGTGGCTATGGAGCTCCTTATCCTATCTACATTGTGCCCATAAAATATGGAGGCTATGGTATGGGAGGTGGCTATGGTATGGGAGGTGGCTACGGTATGGGAGGTGGCTACGGTATGAGAAGTGGCTACGGCATGGGTGGTGGCTATGGTTTGGGGGGCTACAGAGATACAGAGGGAGAGGACCCACATAGAGTCATGATCGAAAAGGATAAAGAAATGCCGATGCCAATGCCACCTGCTCACGAAGGGCGATCTGCGGAGTACGGCATGGGTTATGCGCCAAACGTGTATCATCCTTCGTATGCACCTGCGTACCACGCACCCGTGTATCAAGCACCCGCTTACCAGGCTCCAGTTCATCAAGCACCTGCACCTGTATACCATAATTATTAATATATTCTTGAACTTATAGTTACATTTTTATGTTTACTTAATGTTTATTTATTGCACAAACACAACTTTCAAGATGTTAAGAAGTATATAGTATTATTATCCGATATCGATGGATGCGATTCACTAAGGAAGTTATTTAAATTTATCATGCACTAACCGCGTTTAGAGTCATTGAGCTAGGCTGGCTGTAGTGAGAAACCTTAATTGACAGCTCTTTCGTGAATCGCGTCCAACGTTTTAACGTTACTGTTGTCAAGAAAGCACCTATCAATAATTTAAAGTTCCTCTTTCGATGAAATCACATGTTATTTAGTTACTTCCTTAAATATGATGATAAATGGTGTTTTTGAAAAATTAAAAATTCATTTAACAATAATTAATGCATTTTCATTCTAATTTTCCCTTAATTGTACTATCAGATATTAAGATCTGTAATTTTATTGTAATATTTTTAATGTTACTGAGCGTTACAAACATCCCAAATAAACATTATAGATGTGATGCATTGATGTATAAGTATCACGGAGATTTATCGTACTTTTTGAAATAAAAATATTTCATTATACATGAAAAAACTGACATATCAATCAAACAGACATTTGTGGTTAATTAATTATATATTACATGTACAATATAATATTATACTGTATAATATTATAATTATACTGCATATTATAATTTGTTAGTGTCTAAATTCTGTCCATATATCCTATGAAAAGAAAGAAGTAGTTTTAGTGACACGTTAATTGTCCTGAACTTTCAAGTGATCTTATTGTTAGTTACTGCATGCAGCATGTTCTGTATTATATTTTGTAAATTTTATGTAATATTCTAATACATAGAAATTATAGAAAACTATTTTGCTTTGAAAAATCATTAAAGTAGAGTGAGCGATTTCATTTTTTTGAATATTTTATTTTCTAAAAATAGTTTAACTCGCCCTCTATTGGGAAATGAAAACCAAAAAATTCCTTACGGAACAAAAAACAGCTTTTTACTCCAACTTCGTCTGAACTATGGTACCAATTAAAAAATACGTACGTAATCTATGATAAATTTTTTAATGGAGTTTCAAATAAATTTTTTGTTATGGTTTTACGGAGCCGTTTTCCCGGAAAAAATCTTGAAAATCCTTATGGGAATTAACCCGCAAAAATTTAAATATTTTTTTTCGGAAAAACGGCTCGGTAAAAAAAAAATTTATTTGAAAAACCATTAAAGGAAAAGGCGCAAGAGAGATGTGCAGTATTTACTTCATGATGAGTTATTGAAGCAGGATGAAAAGTATAAATATTTGGGTGTAGTCATTCATAGTAAATTAATGTGGAATGAACATATTAAATATGTTACATCGAAGGGAAGGAGGTGTTTGGAGTTTGTCATGAGAAATCTTAAGGGTACCAGTAGGGTAGTTAAAGATAATGCGTACAGAGCTCTGGTGAGACCAGTGCTTGAGTATGGTTGCTGTGTTTGGGACCCATATAGATGTGTGGGGGTGAAGGAGTTGGAGAAGGTTCAGCGGAGAGCAGCTAGAAGGGTTACAGGTCGTGTGGGAAGGTTCCAATTTGTGGGTGATGGTGCTGATGTTAGAAAGGAGTATGTTAGTGTGTCTGCTTTAATTGAGAATTTGGGGTGGGAGTCGTTGGAGTTAAGAAGGAAAAATTGTAGACTTGGTGTTATGTATAAGATAACAAGAAATTGTGAGGGGTGGGAAGAGTTGAGTGGTCGTGTGATGAGAGCAGGTTATATTGGAAGAAATGATCATGGATGGAAGTTGGAGTGTGTTAGATGTAGAAGTGATGTGGGAAAGTTTTCTTTTTTAAATAGGACGGTGAGGGATTGGAATGCGTTGACAGCATATGTTGCTGAGGCGGAGAGTTTTGATTTGTTTAAGAAATCTCTGAGAGTTGGTGAACATTCGCGGGCCACCGTGGCATTGCCACATTTGCCGCGTTAATATTATTATTATTATTATTAAAGAATTCATCATAGATTACGTGCGTATTTTTTAATCGGTACCATAGTTCAGACAAAGTTGGAGTAAAAAGCTGTTTTCTGTTCCATAAGGATTCATGATGTTAAAGGCCTCCGAAACACCAACTTTGGGAATTTTTTGTGGTGAAGCTATTTGAGATGGAATTTTTTGGTTTTCATTTCTCAATAGAGGGCAAGTTAAACTAGTTTTAGAAAATAAAATATTCCAAAAAATGAAATCGCTCACTCTACTTTAAATGCTAGTTTAAATTTTATCAAATTGCATTATTGTATTTATATAAACACATATGACATAATTTCAAACTTGATGTATATTCAATAATTGAATAATAAAATTTCTATATACAGATATTTTGCAATTAAAGAGACGAAAAAAAAAATGATAGAATGTTGCATAACTTTATACGGTCTAATGAATTCGTACAAAAGAATTATATATTGAATTATGTACTCTGAAATTCTTCCGGACAATCACTACACATATTGAATTAATTTTAAAGCATAAAAATAATAAAGCGTATCTCTCTGAAATAGAGATCAATATTATTATAGTGTATAAAATAGAATAGAAATTATCTTCATTGCGGCGAGGTTTAGGCAAGCCCATTCTTACACCTGCAAACGTACGTACCCCTTGAAATTACACTTTTTAAATAACAACTCTATATGTGTATACTATATATATATATATATATATATATATATATATATATATATATATATATATATATATATATATATATATATATATATTCATAAGCTGCATAATGTATTGCCAGTATTATAATATAATATACTGTTATTAATCTTTTTATTTTACTGCATAAATATACATTATAATAATAAAAGACAAGTTTCTTGACCAAAGTAACTTTGTACTTCTCTTGATACTCCTGATTCCGGTAGCGAATATTATTGGTTTATAACAGTAAAATCCGAAAAACTGCGAACCATATTTTTACTATATAGAAGCTGAAGACGGGTCATAATTATGTCTTTGCACAGTTTGCACTTTTGGAAAACTGCATGTTTATTTATTTAGCTCTTTAGAACTAATTTTTTTAATTTAATTTATGATTTATATAATTTTATTTTAATTTGGCATATCTTCCAATAAAGGCATATTTGCATTTCAGTTATTTAAAATATCATGTTACTTATGGTATTATGGATAATTATGCGCAAAGTACCATCAGAGACCTGGATCTTTGAGTAAATGAACTGACCATCATTTATCAGGGTACAGCTAGGCCATTAATTGATTAACGAACATGCACCCACTTGTGACTTGTATGCATTCTTCCTCGGGAGGTGCTGATGGTTAAAGCTTTTTGAACTACGTGCGGAAATTCAATTTAATTGGTTATATATATTTCTGTTCTTTTATGTAACTTGCGATTTATTTGAATTAGTTGATTTTTTATATCAACTAATTGATTGATTGATTAATTGATTTGATTTTTTAGAGCCCGGGTAGTATTTTTAAAAAATTATTGAGAGTTCTATTTGTGACGTCACGCGGCGTCAAGTCCTATCTTTTTCTTAAAGAGCGGCGTCTCGTGACGTCACAAAAAGAATTTTCAATAATTTGTTAAAAATACTTCCCGGGCTCTAAAAAATCGGAAAAAAAATCAGGGTAGCATAACTTTGCACCCTCTATCCATTTCTGCAATAAAAATTTTGAGATCAATACTCCATTATAGTGGTACAGTGTTTTTTACGCTCGTGTTGAAATTTTACATGATATAATAGCTATAATAGATTATAATAGTGAGAATGAAAACAATATTATTAAGTTGTAATACTCCATCAGATATTATTATAATTAATAATATGTTATGTTTATAATATATACATATACAGTATATATATGTATATATATATTAGAAAAAGAAAATTGCAAGCGAGGTACGTAACATTTGAATGCGTAATACTACAATTATAATACCTTGAAATGGGTGTTTTACATCTATAATGGTGACCGGGAATTAAGGCACCGAGGATTTAATGTTACTATTTTAGCTGTGCACGTGTGAAATGTGTGTGTATTTTAAGTACATTTTGTGTGCAGCGTGTTATTTGATTTCAGCGAGGATATAGCCCATTTCAAGGTAATTGTAGCATTACGCATTCATATATATATATATATATATATATATATATATATATATATATATATATATATATATATATATATATTATATATGTATATATATAATATATTATATTATATAATTATATATATATATATATATATATATATATATATATATATATATATATATATATATATATATATATATATATATATATATATATATATATATTATAATGTTTGGAACTGCAAAACCTTAGTTTTATTTACGTTAAGTTTTAATCCATTAAGCCAATCTTTGAATCAAGTTAAAAGATTGGCTTAATATGATAATGGATTAAAACTTAACGTAAATAAAACTGAGGTTTTGGAGTTCCAAACAATTATATGGAATAAAAATCCTAGATTAAATGAAATTAATATCTATTAATGGGGAAACATGAACTCCATAAAACAATGTAAAATTTTTAGAGGTGTTACAATAGATAATAATTTACGGTGGGTAAACATATTGATAATATATTATTATATTTGTAAAAAAAATTATCCTTAGTAATATATATTAATTTGCTTTGGGTGAATTAAGGCATGAATCATCAGAAATGGCCTGTTTAAAACCAATGTGTATACTTCGCTAATTTCTATTCAATATTAATTTAAAATATGAAATTGATATGCTGGTGGGGAGCTAGCTAGACTCCATGCAGGCTCGGAGAGGGTATATATTTTTGTTGCAAAATAAAGTAATAAATTATCAATGTAAATATATTGTATAAACAATATGTAAAAAAAAAATGTATTTGAGAATTAGGGAATTAAACTAAATTTTTTGTAATTATTATATTTTTGTTTATCAATCTTATACATAAATATTGTTTTTTGTATTTCACTTCAGTTAAAATTCAATGGTGGTCTTTGAGTTTAAAAAATAATAATGATGTTTTTCTTTTGTTTGAATTTTTTCTTCACATTTTGCAACTTAACTTTTGCTTATAGTTTTTGTTCAATTATTAAGTTTTTCATAATTTTTGAAATCTTGAAGTGAATTTTACTACTTGTATTTTGCACCGGTAACATAAGATTATTAAATTAATCTTTGCCGGACAATAATTTGTATCTTATGAAATTATAATTAATAAAAATAAATAAATAAATAAATAAAAATTATAATTATGTTTTGCTAAAAGAGACGCTCATTGTAAACCTCGATCTTTTTTAAAGATTTAAAACTTCTTACCTTCCCTAGTAGCATTTTTATTTAAGAATGTGCAATTTCAGTAAAAAACAAAATATGGAGATGTGCTAGCTCGATCATGATCGAGGCACACAACACGATCATTGGAATCGTGGTATAAATTTAATTCCCAAAACTGGTAGACTTGAAATGTATGGAACAGGGCCTTTCATGAGCTGTTTAAAAATATATATAATAAATTTTACCATGTTCCTTTTAATTTTCAAAGTGTATATGTGATGTAAAAAAGTGTTCTAGCTCTATTAAGCTTGTTGATAATTAAGTGTTAAATATTATATTCAGTGGCAACATTTATGACTGACAATATTTAGTGTTTTTTTTTATTTTTAATTTGTGCGTATTGTGTCAAAGAAACAAATAAATGAATAAATAAATAAAATAAATGACCAATGTAAATCTGGTTCTAAAAAATCTATTGGCGTTAGCGGTGCTATTCTTTAATTACAATATGCTCCCAATATAAGTGAAGTGAAAAATTTGAAGTCTCGCAGTGTTTTTAAGCGAGAATGTGTTAAATTTCTTAAAACTGTTTTTCCATACGAAAGATGACAAAAATTTATATTATAATAATAGTTGTTCAAGTTGTCTGATGAGGAATACTCCATTTTACATGCATGGAGCCTGTATTTTCAGCTTGAGCATATATATATATATATATATATATATATATATATATATATATATATATATATATATATATATATATATATATATACTATTAATGTATTTGTTTATAATATGGGCCGTAGAATTAGAACAATAAATAAATAAACAGCGCGCGCTACAATTAAGGTGATCGATACATATATAATGTATTTATCTCAGTATGTGCATATAGCTAATTAATTAATGAGTAATGGTTCCTTGCAAATTGCAGAGAGTGCAAGTTTTATATTGTATTTTAGTATTAAGAACTAATTAAATAAAATGTATTAATCTTCAATTTTACATTAATTTGTAATTATATAAATTCATCTAATATTATATAGTTAAAATGTAATTTATTGTATGAATTGTATGTACTACAAATACTGATGTAATGTAATATTATTAGCGAAAGCTATCAAATAAATTTCATTTCAATGTCTAAACGCCCTCAATCGACATGAAGATTAATGATTAATAATTTTTAATACATTTTTTTATATAAAGTAAAAATTTCCGCGCGTTTTCAACAATGACGTCAACGTGCGCCATTATCGCTGCGTGCTTAAGCTGTGACGTCATTTGTATAACTCGTGATTCGTGATCAGCTTGTTTTTGTGTATGCGTCATTCTACCAGTGATTCTACCTTCTACCACCGAGTTGAAGGAAATCAGGACCAACAACGTAGTAAATAACGTGCAACGTATTTAGAAATAAATATAGACTTAAACTGTGATTTGTGTGATATTTAGAAGGTAATGGATGTGTATTAATCTGGTTTCTTTACTAGTATTTTTCAAAGCAATGCATGTCTCGACAGCTGTAGTGTACAGTACTAGTAGGTTATCAGTAGCCTATGGGCCTACTGTGGCATAGGTCCAGGGACGACATTGTGCAAACAAGTTAACAGTTGAAATTTGTATAAGCTTACTAATCGTATGTACTAAAATTTATACAGCATTTGACAGAAAAAGAAATATTACTGACAACTTATTCTTGTAAAACCTTGCAGTATGCATACTGTATGCATTTCATAAATCATAATATATGCATAATGCATATGCATACATATCATAGTGCAGTCTGTGGTGCAGTTTTGTATCATACATACCATAGCTTATACATACATACAAAGTGTATGAATCTGACATGAATGAATTGGTTTATAAGTAATCACAAGTGTCTGAGATACTGCTTTGATTCTATTGTATTTATAAATTTAGACGAATGTGTTGATACTGTACAGCTAGCCTCTAGCTGGTATGGACCGGTATGCATATTTGTCATTGGTTTCATAATTTTAAGGTATTTAAGAACATATTTCACTGTGAGCATAATGGACAATTCTGCATCTTGCAGGCATGCATACAAATTCAATTAACTAATTCCTTATTTTACTCTATGTGAATGTATGTACACTGCACAGGATCAAGGTCCCTCTGCATAAGGTTGGACGCTTAGGTTCACATTTTCGTCCAGTTCGCGCAGGACCAATCAGAGGGAATTGTAACTCTGGAGCCTATTTCGTGGCAGTCAGTGATTGGTCGTGACGTCACAGGCTCCAACAAAAGCTGCGCCAAGATGGCGGAGCGTCAAACCTTATGTAGAGTAATCTTGGCACAGGATGATAATTATATTGTACTTCAGTTGTTTAATAGTAGTGTTGTAATAAACCTAATAATTCTAATCATGTGCATTATTTTCAATTTATAGGCCCGTATATACCCATTGGCAGGCAGGCCAGCAAGCCATGGCGTCCCGTAAGAAGGTTCTTCTCAAAGTGATAATTCTTGGCGACTCTGGTGTGGGCAAGACTTCACTGATGAATCAGTATGTCAACAAAAAGTTTTCCAACCAGTACAAAGCAACCATAGGTGCAGATTTCCTCACTAAAGAAGTGATGGTAGATGACAGAATTGTTACGATGCAGGTAATTGCAACAGTATTGTAAATATCTCACCGATTACAAACATTGCCCTGGAAATAAATGTAATGATACTCAGACTCAATTTTCAAGCGACTAAATTATTGTAATAATGAAATAATTTCATAGGTATTTTTTATTGCCAGTATTCAGCAACTTCTATGCAGAAAAGAAGTTTGATACTTTTTGTTTTCGGTTCTGTGAATAAACCAAGAGTCTCAAATTGATTCATTACGTATTGCAATTAATTGATCCAGCATGTCTTCTGTAAAAAGTGCATTTTCTATGCAAGTTGCCAGGAAAGTAAAAATACTGTGTTTTCTTAACTAACAACATACAGTACAGTACTGTAAATACTAGATATGGTACCGTTATGTAGGCATCTTTTATAGCAAAAGAAGTGACAAATTTTAATACTGTTACTGTATTGACATCATAGATTCCTGACACATAACTCGTATCTATTAGAAAGAGGTACAAAATATTATTAAATATGTCTGGGCATAAGTATGTCAGTTAATAACTCAGTTATAATATTCACAATATTTTATATTCTGGTTTCCAATCTGGATAATATGCCACAGTTATGATACATAGTGTCACAATTATGTATTGGTCACAATTTGAGTTTGCTTGTTGCAGATTTGGGACACAGCCGGCCAAGAGCGCTTCCAAAGTCTTGGAGTTGCATTTTACCGCGGAGCAGACTGCTGTGTTCTTGTATTTGACGTGACTGCACCAAACACCTTCAAGAGCCTTGACAGTTGGCGTGACGAGTTCTTGATTCAAGCATCGCCTCGAGACCCAGAGAACTTCCCCTTTGTTGTCCTGGGCAACAAGGTGGACCTGGAGCACAGAGTGGTGAGTTATTGAAACCAGCATGCAACAGTTGTCTGCTTCAATAGTCTATCAGTCTGAAACAAACACCAGATTGAGTAGATAAGATCTAACTTTCGACCCGGCCTAAGCCCAGCTAAACTCTGTTATTTTGATAGCAAAGAACTGGTCATAGGCCGGGCTTAAAGTTAGACCTCATCTATACAATTGGGCCTACTTAGTACAGTAAAGACAGTCTATTTAATTATTTTCCAGAAAGTAAAAGCTAGATATTACAGTATTTAATAATAATTAAATACTGTACTTGAATACAATTTTGCTTCCATAGGGATATGCTTACAATAATTATCTTTTCATATTGTTAGTCTGTTTATTTATTTATTTATTTATTTATTTATTTATTTATTTATTTATTTATTTATTTATTTATTTATTTATTTATTTATTTATTTATTTATTTATTTATTTATTTATTTATTTATTTATTTATTTATTTGTTATTATTATTTTTTATTTTTTCTCTTTGCCTCGACTCTCTTAGAATTTCGAAGTTAGATGTATCTATTCAAAGAGTAACCACATTCTAAAAATCAAAGTATGTGCCCCTAAAACCCACACCAACTCTGAATAAAATACTATAAAAAAAATATAACATTTATTTTTCAATCATTAAGAGAAGAGAGGGTAGCAAGGAAAGAAGCAAAATATTGTTGCTGAATCTTATTTCATTTATGAAGTTTTATTATTTGTGTTGTTCTGGTTAGGTTTCTGCCAAACGGGCCCAGCAGTGGTGTGCAAGCAAGAATGGGATACCTTACTTTGAAACAAGTGCCAAAGAGGCAATTAATGTGGAGCAGGCATTCCAAACAATCGCACGCAATGCCCTAGCACAGGAGAGTGAGGTGGAGCTGTACAACGAGTTTCCTGACCAGATCCGTCTTGGAGGGGAGGGGCAGCGCGGCGGACGTGGGGGCGGAGATTCTTGTTCCTGCTAGCCTGCACGAAGCAGGCCTGCCACTCGGGTAAGCCAACTATTTAACCCTGCCAGTATTGAGCAGTTCTCTATATTTCAGCCTTTTTTCAATTTCCTATTTCAGCCATTTATTTTTCTTCCTATACCTTGCTCTTTTCCTATTTTGCTCCTAACTGACCTCTAGAGACTTTTTTATATTTTCTTATACCTGCCAGGCAACTAGTTTACCTTGTATATTTGTGTGTGGCAAATGTACTACTAAAACGGAATATTGTAACTGTTCCTGATGAAACTGGTGTGAACATTCTGTGTTTCACACACTTGTCGTCGGTACAGGGTAAACTTGACCTTGTATTTATTGATAATGGCACTAGGTATTGTCTTGGCTCTCTGTAAAAAAAAAACAAAAACAATAAACTTTTGCATTTTTTTTTTTTTTTTTCTGCTGGCTGCAGATTAAATTAATGAATGTGAGTGCACATGGAAACCGAGGTCAAACGTTGCTAATGTATTTCAGTTTTAGAGCAGTTTCAGAAGTCTATCTCTCTCTCCCCCCCCTCCCCCCTCCCGCACCTGCCCCCAACTTTAGGAGTGAGTTTAGTTAGATATGAAACAATGAGCTAAAGCTCTTTCCTGGGTGGTGTAATTTGACATTTAATATTATATATTTATGTATTATAAAAATGTTAATTCTAAACATAGTGACATTCTCTTTGCCTACGAGAAGTAAAAGAGGGGTCTTAACGTGGGGGTAGAAATAACTGACGTTTTTAGCTGCTAGAAAAAATGGGAACTCCCCAGGGAGCTGAAACTGTATTTTTTATTAATTATCATTGTTTACATGTGGGGAAAAGTCAGTTTGAAGGAGAAAATTACATCTTCTGTGTATAGGTTATGCATGGTCAAATTTCAATTTTTTATTACAGTATTGTAATTATTATTATTGCTATTTTTGAGATACTGCTGGATTGTCTGGCCATAAAAAAGAGACAGCAATGTCTCGTTTTTTTCCCCAACAATGCCCCTTAGGAGTGCTCGACTTTCAGCCACGATGGGACCCAACCTTTACAGAAATACCTCATCCAAAACTACCTTGGTACTTGATGGTAAGGTGGAGGATCCAACAGACCTCCCTGCCACTAGGTATAGCCGGCAAACTGATAACGCTGGCCACATAGGGAGGGACTCCTTTTGCAAACTCTGACAATTGTGCTAGACCGTTCCATTTATCCTCCCAGGGGCAGATAGGGTTCCCTGAGAGTCCTCAGAATTGCCAGGATTTTGATGCCGCGATTCAGAGCTCGGGGCACTCCATGACTGATGTAACCAATCATGGTCTGGGAGCAGAAGTAAATCAACCCCCAGATGGAGCACCTAGGGTTGTTACTATTCATTAATTTAAATGACTTATTCCATGCTTATGACTGAATTCTGAGAGTGCAAATTAGTGCTGTTGAAAATTTTCGGATTTCGGATTTTCGGATATTTTATTATCCGGATATCCGGATTTTGGAGAAATGGATATCCGGATAGTCGGATTTTCGGATATCCGATTATCCGTTTGAAATTTCGGATATCCGATATCCGATCGGAGTTCGGATATCCGAACTCTGATCGGATATTCGGATATCCGAACTTCGATCGGATAACCGGATATCCGAACTCCGATCGGATAATCGGATATCCGAACTCCGATCGGATAATCGGATATCCGAACTCCGATCGGATATTCGGATATTCGAACTTCGATCGGATTTCAAATATCCGAAATTTTGATCGGATATCCGGATATCCGAAAATCCAGTAATTTCAAATATTCTACAATCCGAAACCTACAATCGAATTTCTGAATTTCAGCTTTTGCTTTCGGATAATTTGGATGTGAAATTAAGCATGACTGTAATTAGTATAATACTGTAATTCAAATATTTAGTTTTAAATTGTTATGTGTATTCGCAATTGCATTACATTTACAAATTTTAAACCAATAAATTTTTGTTAAATTAATTTGAATATTTTTAATATATATTGAATAATGTATATTGTATTTAAAATGTAGAGGTACTAAGTTAATAACTCTAATAATTAAGCAATATAAATAATTATAAATACTTTAAATTATAAATAGTACAAATACTACAAATAGTATAATACAAAATACAAATGTACAAATCACAAAATAGAAAATACCACCTTATAAAGAATACTATATATAATTATATAGTTATATACTAGATAATCTAGTAATTTAAAATTTAAAAAAAAAAAAAAACTGGGCTACGTAGGTATAACTAGTAAGTATAAGTACGTTACTATATTATATACTAACTACCTAACTACGAACATTTTGTACCCTAAATTATAAATTGCCACATAAAGATTATATCGAGTTTAAAGTTAAAGAGTATAATAATTAATCAATTTAATCTAATCACGGTACTATCTATATTCTATATAAATAATACGTACATAATGTCATAATATCTATTTTTCTATACGAGTACGAGGTGAAAGAATTAAACTGCGTGAGGTGAGAAACGAAATTTAAATGCCAAAGAGCTGAACGCTCCAACTCTAACGTCCTTGAAATCGCGTGATCTACTTGTGAACTCTTGAGGCCTGTTCGTAAACCCTGCTCGGTGTACACTTTCTGCACCCAATCGACCTTATGTACATGCGATATAAGGTCGATTGGGTGTAGAAAGTGTACACCGAGCAGGGTTTACGAACAGACCTTTGAACAAGAATGAGAGATAATTTAACAGCCAGGCGCCGGCCGGACGTGCACGGGCGCGCAGCATTGGTTTCTGGAATTTCGTCCACACTCCACAAAGTCGCAAATATTCTCTCCACATTTCACATCCTGCCGATGCTACTGTTTGCAAGGCTAAAAATACATTCTGAGTCATTCTGACCGCTGAAAATATTCTGAATATTATTCTGATTGGTTGACTGATATTATTCAGAATGTTATATAAGGTGCTCCACTGCAGGACTTCAACTAACATTAACGCAAGAAATATTGAAGACAGTGTGAAAACACGTGCGTCTTCAATCTTCATGTAAAAAAATATCAGTTATATTAACTTATAATAACTTAATAACTTATATTTCTTTTACTGTCGTAGAAAAACTGGAAAATTTTCATACTTTTATAGTTTATAATTTGTAATATATTATATAATATCGTATATTATATAACATATTTTACAATTATAATTATTTTATAAATATAATTCAAAATCAGTTTCGGATATCCGGATATCCGAGAATTCGAAATCAGTTTCGGATATCCGAAAATTCGAAATCAGTTTCGGATATCCGGATATCCGAAATCAGTTTCGGATATCCGGATATCCGAAATCAGTTTCGGATATCCGGATATCCGAAAATCTGAATATAGTTTCGGATATCCGATTATCCGCAAATCCGAAAATTCGGATTTCGGATTTTCGGATATTTTCGAATCCGGATTTCGGATTTTGAAATATCCGGATATCAACAGCACTAGTGCAAATAGCTTCGTTGATGAGTTTTTGTTGCCAAGAATGACTTTTGAGGCCCTTATTTGTTTGTTGCAGCGGCTATGGGTGGTGCTACATCTGTTGGATCAACACACCAACTGCCGGCTGGCTGGCTGCTGGCTGCTTGTGCAAACCAAGCACACACATGACTGGACTGTCAGCGCAAAGGCTGCAGACAGGCATCACTTGATAACTTGGCATTCCATGGCTGGCAATGCCCTCCCCCCCCCCCCTCTCCAACTCCCTACTTCTCTCTTCTCTTTGGGCCTTCAACTGTAGGTTGTAACCAAAAAATAATAGAAGACTCATGGAAGTAACTTGAAGTAGAATGTTTACAGTGCTTGCTAGCTAAAGTTGTAGTGGATTCAAATTCGATTATACTGTAATTAACATATTCTTCTTATAATTGATTTTGAACCAGACTTGAAGCCCTGTAAATATTCAACTTATATCTTGGCTGATGTTGTCACATGTAAGCTGGAAACAGCTTTTTTATTATTTTATATTTATAAACTGTTCATTATTTTCAAACAGTATCAATTTATGAATAGTTGGTTCTTGTAAATTACAGCTGAATCGGGCAGGGTATCTCTAAATATGGTTATTCAATTCAGTTTTAAGCTATTAAAATTTTGGACTCTACCAATAATTAGGATTTTTTTTTAACATTGATTTAAATGAGCCTTCTTGTTCCGAAACTTATTGAATTCCATGAGATATACACTCGAAGTTGTGTTAGTGTTTTTTTATGGCTGTCCACAGACAACTGATATTGAATATTAATGGTGCCGTGGCAATTTGGACTAACAGCACTTACCACAATAACTAAAACAGACTTACAACAAATTACTTGGAAGTTGTTAAAGTAATAAACAGCTTTTATTGCACGGTGCAGTAAGTATATATATATATATATATATATATATATATATATATATATATATATATATATTGTGTTACATAAATCTGACAACACTGCTTACAGTGCTGTACCTTATCTACAGCCTTGCTGTACTTCTTGTTAGGTTATTTTTGCCCCTGGTAAAAGCTGCTGCTACTTTGCACCGTGTTATTTGTTTTCAGTCAGTTTTAGTAATTTTGGTAAACACTGCTAGTTAGATTTACTGTTCAATAAGAGCCTCATGTGATTTGAGTAAAAGAGTTACCCACCATCATGGATTATAGCTACATGCAAAAATAAGAAGGCTTGTTAAAATGATCGGAGTAAAAAATATATATCAAAACTACTACAACACAGTGCATATTATTATTCTTGGCTTCCTTGAGTTAAGGACATATTTACATGCTACATACATACAAAAGTCTACTAAATGAATCATATCTTTAATTATAACCAAAAATATTAACTCCTCTTGTTTTTTTTTTTTTAATTTATATTTTACGTGATAGGAAAAAAAAAAAAAAAAAAAGTGCAGAAAGTAGTTGTACTATACTCAATTAATTAAATATTATCTATATTTTATACATGATTATTTATACACATACTAAATTTCTGATTGCATGCAAGCTATTAAGCTGTTAAGTTATGTATAACATCTATGTACGTTCTTGTGTATACAATAATAAGGCATATAAACTGATTTCTACTGATCAATTTAGGGTTATGTTTGTCATTGTTAAATGTTTGCACATAGAGTTGCCATGCAGAGAATGTGAAGTTTGAAAGGATAGTGTGAAAAGAATGAATGGAAATGCCTTTGTTTTTTTTGTTTTTAATTGAAAAATTTTCGCTGAAGACAATTGATAATGAGCAGAACTTCAGCTTGAAACTTTTGCTAGCTGGTGTGATTGTGACCCTCTATTTCTGCATGCATATAGAGAATGGTCAAAGAAGGTTTTCTTTTTTGTTTGTAGCAAAATAATTTGCAATCATGTTTTACCTGTACTCTGTATATAGATAACAAAACATTTCCTCATCTGTGAGGGATCCGTAACCCATTTATTTTTAATTTTTATCCATGACTTGATTGGTCATGAATGTTATACGCAAGTTTTAGTAAAAAAGTTAATATATATATATATATATATATATATATATATATATATATATATATAATTGTTATTAAAATTGTTTTTAAGTACTGTACACATCTTTTGGTCACTCCTTATTGAGATATATATTACATCAAGGCTGTAAAATTAAGCTTTCTAGCTTGTGTTTTAATGTTGCTTCGTATTCTAATTAAAATATTTGTTGAAACAATGTTAAGCTGTCAAATACTACCCTTTATACTTTCTCTTTTGTGATTAATTTGCTGTTTTCCGTTGTGTTTACAAGTGGCAGGCAAGCAGGTTGCATGTTAATGTTCGTGAAAAAGTTGATATCTGCAGTACGTGTGCTGTCCCTAATTTCACTCATGGGATCTTAATGTTCTTCTGTCTGCTAAATGTTAGTTTCCACCTATGACAGTGTTATTTCCTGTTACCAGCCCCATTTGTAAGCCTGTGCTGGATATCAGTTAGTGACAGGAATTGCTGCCATTTTAGCATAAACTTGAACTACTAAGGATTCAATACCTTGTATATTAGGTATAGAATGTAACTTCCAACAGAATCAGCACGTAAATTGGTGAGCAAAATTTTGCTACATGTCTCCTTGAAGAATTGACATGCACTTCTGTAAGCAAATGACATTTACAGACCTTCAGTCAGGAACAAAATTATTTCAGGTTCTATATATAACTTTACTATTCAAAATGCAAGCTATAGAAGCTGGAAATCTGATACAGACAGTGCGCTTGGAAATTTCGATGTTAATATTTGTGCAACTGCTCCTTGATTTACCTAGCTTTTAGGTACATTTGCTTGCTTGCATGCTGCCACAAAGAAAATTGAGAAAAATAAGGTATGAGACTTAAAATATTTTTGAAGCATTATGGTTTCACTTGCATGTCAAAAGTGAGGAACGATAAAAAATATATATAGTTGTAGTTTGTATGAATTACTGCCGATTCGAGTGAATATTTTAGTAATGATTTTAATGCTGTTAGGCTAATGATTTGGTATGTGCTTCAGTTATAAATTGTCTATAATGTCTTAATTACCATAGACAATCTATTTTGTAATGTTTAATTTTAATTCTCATTATTATAATCAAGTTCTTTGTAACAATATATATATATATATACATGAATAATAAAAAATCTATTAAATAAAATATTGATATGATAAAGTTTGAAAATCATTATTTGCTACCCTGTTTAAAGCATTAATTAATTAATTATTTTATATAAGATTTCCATGAGTAGAGGACTGCATAAATAATGTAGTGTGCTCTATAAATTAAATAAGGCTGCATGTGCTAACCTGTTTTGATGGTCTTGATTATACAAGTGTATATATTACAGAGGGACCATAATATATTTATGTACATGTGCAATATAATGGGAGTATATATATAGAGGGCAAAAGATTACATATCGTGAGTATTTCTGAAGCAAGTGATCGAGCAGAGACCTCCGTGTCTTATGGACATCATGTCTTTGACCATGCAGTATTTTCAGAGCTTCACTGGGTATAAAAATATTGGTCAAATTTGTTGCCATAAGACACGTAATTAAGTCTTTATGGTCTCTGCAAGTGGAGTATAAGTTTCAAGAACAATGCTGGAGGGCAATTTGTGGACTGTTTTGAGGTAATAATGCTGCTGGCTTACCTCATCATAAAGGATATATTACGCTATGGTGTCATGTTATATATATATATATATATATGTATTACATACTAATATAAACATGCTTAACTATGTAGGAATTGAGGCAATATCATTCATTCATAACATGACTTCATATCCCTTGCAGGGTAAGCCATCAGCATTATTACCTTGGTAATTGTTAATGTCCAATGCAATTTTTCTCTGCTTTTTAGTAAGATATTATTTTAGGCAGCTAGCGAGGCTTACGTATAAGACATTTTATGCTAATGGCTTGCCCTGCCGACCAGACTTTGAGGTTAATTTAGCCACTGACCCACAGAGACAATGTATTACACTCAATGCCAAATATATAATTATTGTGAAAATCTTGGGGAGGCAACCCCACGCTTGCAACAGCCAGGACCATCACGATAATGAGTCACCTGTCGCTCATGATGAAGGTTGACAGCGGTGGCGATCCTTGATTTGATGATGTTTATATGATATGAGCTACTTTATATCTTTTCCTGTGCTTTCTTTTTGTTTGTTGAAACAATTCAAGAAATAAATTTTTTAATTAAGTCATAAACAACATCAACGGTCACCATACGATGCCAACCCTTATCATCGTGATGGTCGTTGTCCTTTCAAGATTTTTGCATTAGATTTGGCGTTGGCTGTACTCATATTCCCTTGAGCCAGGATTCCTGCTGAAGGACTTGCCTCAAGGGCTGGGGCAGCGTTACCCGTGTTCACCGCTAAAAGAGGTAATAATATGCTGTGCTGTGATTACACTTTCGAACATCAATATTGGCAGTATTATCAAAGAAGATAAAAACAAATACGATATAGAAAAAAGATTTGTTGGGAAGGGAGATTATTCGATCGAGCTTTTAGCCGTCAATGACGCAGCAAAAAGAGAAAAAGTTCTCTTTTTTTCCCCTCTTTTTGCTTGGTCAATGATGCCTATATAAAAACTCAAATTATTTCCCTTCCCAACAAATCTTTTTCTATCGTATGTGTTTCTTTAACATCGCTTTGTACGATTTTCGAATTAATTAATTAATTAATTAATTAATATGGCTATGATAGTACAGTATTATAATATTATTATAAACTTCAAAAATAAAACAAAACACTGCTAATTTAATTTAAACAATTGTTTATTAAGCTTTATTTTCAAGACAAACAGTTAATTAAGTTTAATTGCCACAAAATACATTTTTGTAGCTGCATGTATATTTTAACTAATATAAACTCGCATAACATTTATGACTATATAGAATTGTGTGTAGCATATATCTTAAATTTTATAGCGATTTTAATTCATATATTATATACCATCATTCTGATTGCTTCATGACTATATTATATAATATAATATATATAATATTATATTATTATAATATAATATAATATTATATAAGTAAATATACCTTATGTAATGGTTAATAGTATTTTTTGTTTATTTTTAATAATATAACTTAATTACAATCTAATTTATTTTTACACCTTAAATAGAATTATTACATTCTGTAGTGTTATAGACCACAGAGCATAGAACATTAAGTAACATAATTAATTACAAACAGTTGCTGTTAAAAACAGTCTGCATTTTACCAACACATGTACAAATGCAATTGCATTAAGATTTACAAAATTGATCAATCTGATAACAAAATAATTGAGTGGCTGAAGTTCGCAGAGACAGGCGCAGATCCAGAACCAAATTTTGGGAGCGGCTGTCTCCATATATAAGACCAACGTTAAAAAAAAAAAAAATGTAGTGGGGGACATGCCTATATTGGCCATGTTAAATTCAAAATTTTGGAGGGGGCTGCAGCCCCCTCAGCCACCCCCCTGGATCCGCGCCTGCACTGAGATATAGCATGTACGCCAAGCTAAATATCCCATCAAATAAGAGTGCCGAACAGGCGCGGATCCAAGGGGAGGGGGGGCGACGGGGGCGATGGCCCCCCCCCCCCCTCCCCCAAAGGTCCCAAAATACATTGAAAGTATTACCACCCCCCACCCATCGCCCCCCCCTCCCACTCCAAAATTTAACATTGCGGGATATAGGGCACCGCCCCCCCAAAGCCGCGGGCTGGATCCGCCCCTGGTGCTGAAGGCCAATGAAACAGCATAAAATAAAAAAATGTTGCCGAACCTAGTGCAGCTATTCAGTTAGTACATATGGTATGGCTCCAAAATAAAATTATTGGGATGAAAACTCCTGAATTGGAATTAGGAAAAAGCGCAGAAAACTGTGTCACTGATGGATTAATCAAGCTAGGTGGCGGACTTGCGTTGGGCACAGTGGTCTCGGTTTTGTTCTTCAGACGTCGGCGCTGGCCGATCATCCTTGGAGGAGGTTTTGGAGTCGGTATGGCATGGGCAAACTGCACCAGGGAATTCAACTCCTTGACTTCATCAGCTAAATCAAAGATCAGTAAAGCTGACTGAAGGCGAAGTCCACAACTCAGCTATGCCATGAAGTTATTTCGCTGATAGCAATGTACTTGAACTTGAGATGTGGTTTTCAGCATTTCTTATTAGTTGGATAAATGTATTTGAAAGGCAATTTTTTTATAAATCTGTTCCTAGTTAAACACGTATTGCCTATTTAGATTACTTTACAAATAAAATATGATAATGTAAAGAAAAAAAAAAAAAAAAAAAATGCCACAGCGCATGTGTTATTATTTTTAGTGAAAATTTTGTAAGCCAAATTATATAATCAGATTTGAGAAAATGCCTTTCAAGCTTTGTTATTTTTGAGCAAGAATTAAAATGTTATTTCTTCCTGCTCAATATTTTTTGTACAATCCTACATAAATACAACAGAGACCTAAAAATACACATTATAAATAATAATAAGAACTACGACAGCTATATAAACAAGAAAACAGAAAGAATGTCTCACTGTATTGTTATGGAATGTACGTGTTGGTGTAAAAAATTACATTTTAATTGAATCTTTCTTTTTTTTTTAAAAAAAAAAAAAAAAAAAAGTACAATCCTACATAAATACCACAGAGACTTAGAGATATACATTATAAATAACAATAAGAACTAAGACAGCCTATACAAACAAGAAGACAAAAAACTTTAAATTCATTTTTCTTAATACTAAACATCATCTCTAATGGAATGTTATTTAATTTAATAAACAGAATGTGAACACAATGCTAATCTATAGTTTTGTGTTGTCAAGAATTAGTATCCGTCCAATGGATTGCCCTGTGAACAAAGAATAATAACATGTAATATAGACCGTCAATAAGGCTCAGATTTCCAGTTTTGCAAAATAAATATGCAAGCTACATTGAATCTGTCTTAAAATGTTCATGAATCATGAAGTTTTATTACCAAAAGTGAAAAAGAGGACTAAAAAAATGAATAAATAAACAGGGAGAACTATTTCAGTTTTAAAAGTAATTTATTTTTATTATTATTTCTATTTCCAGTTTTATAACACTGGAAACAAAACTTTGTCTAATAAAAGCACGTTTTTCATGGTAAAAATTAGATGAACTATTTTGCTTCATTATTTTCTCTCTCCTCCATCTTGACAAAACATTGATGATGTCTCAAGCTCACGTGAATTTTCTAAACTGCAAATGACAGTTGATAATGATAAATGATAGTGAAATTATCTCAAAGAAGTTTTTGTATTGCAGAAACAATTGTAGCAATTATTTTTGTGGCGTTAACATATAATGGTTAGGAGACTAGGAGATTGGCAAAAGATTTGAAAATTGTTTTTGGGGAAACATTGGACTGGATCCAGTATATCACACTTTGTAAAATTGGAAGCTCGGTCCCTGCTGGCCACAGCTAATAACTTACATATTTATCTTAGAGGGTAACATTATGATCTATAACATGTTTCATAGCAGTGAATACTTTAGGCTAAAAATAATACAAGACAGGATGGCATTATAATGTAAGAACATTTTACTACTACTCCACAATTTGGTACAAAATTGTCACAATAAAAAACTACAGAAAAAAAAAACTGCTAACAGAACAAAAAAACGCAAAGTATCTTTTAATAATTTTGATTTGTTATGTAAGAACTCAATTTTCTTTCTATTCAACGCACTTGGAAACATCATAGATTCCACTATATGCTACCTTGCTAGGTATTCTTACTTCAATATTCATATAATAAAAAAGTCATAACAATAACAATAAAAAAAGCATCTAATAAGTATTATATTGGCTATTATAATAAACTGTTTATTAACCTTCGATACTTCACACTTTCCACACTTGTTTCCTTATGTTACCTCTTATGTACTTGCTTTGTGCTATATATATGGGCGAATAAACTTATGCATAGGATCACATAAGTGCACATTATTAAGGCTCAAATTATGAAATATTCAAGCAAACAGACTAGATAAGTTCGCATTCCTAATAAGTTTTACTCACCCACTGTTGTGCGATGAGCAGCAGTGTACGGTTTGAAAGTCTGGGTCCAATCAGTGGGTTCATCTGGGCCATGTAGCAGCAGAGCCAACTGTAAAACAACAACACTTACATTTCCAGATGTACAAGCAATCATCAATGTTTCAAAACAATAATTATATGATGCAGAAGTAACAGGTACAGTATAGTGATTAGTTCCCAATCTGAAAACCAATAGTTGGTGCAGATTTACGTGTGGGGGAAATTATATTTAATATGGCATGAGTAAGGCTTGCCATGATCCTCGTCACATTAATCTATAGCTATGAGGCCAGTATTCCCGAAGCTCCCCCACAATTGATGTAGACATAAAGAACAATCCTTGTGTGATAGTCAAAGTTGCTCTTTTTTAAAAAAAAAAAAAAAAGAACCTAAAATTGCAGACAACAAAATGTGTGAATATTTGTATCATCTGGGTCAATAATATTGTTTGTTATATTGTAACTAGCCAGACACGTAGAAGAGGCTTGTAAGAAACAATGCACTCAGTCTAATTTGCAGGCTGTGAGTGAGTGCAAATAGGCAGCTATGTTGGTGGAACGCTACAAAACCTGCACAATCACCAAAGTCTAATTAATTAAGGTAGAGATAACACCGAACAGCTGTTCGACGTAATCCCCTTTGATTAACATGTAAACCTTAGCAAATTGACACAAATTCTGCAATTTTTTTGAGAGGCAGATATTAGTGCCTAAAAGCCATAGAAAAATTTTCAAAACAATTTAACGAGCCGATTTTTTTTTTTAATTATTTTTTTTTTTTAATTTTCAGCATAGGGCTTTGCCATGGAGAGACAAATTAAGAACTTAATTTTAAAAAATCGGCTCGTTAAATTATTTTGAAACTTTTTCTATGGCTTTTAGGCACTAATATCTGCCTCTCAAAAAAATTGCAGAATTTTTGTCAATTTGCTAAGGTTTACATGTTAATCAAAGAGGATTACGTCGAACAGCTGTTTGAACAGGAAAAATTAAGGTATTACAATTGATTGGAGGGTTGGGGGGAGGGAGGGGGAGGTAAAAAAAAGTTTTAAATTTGTAAACGTTGCTACTCAGAATTGTGAGATGAGATAAATAGAATGTAAATTTTTTTGTGACTTAATCAAAAGAAGGGGTAAAAATATGGTACTGTGAATTTTTTCAGATTTTTCTGAGACCGGGAACTATTTTTAAAAAATTATTGAAAGTCTATTTTGATGACGTCATGGGCGGCACTCCTTAAAGGCATACAGGCCTCAAATTACAAATTAGACAGTCACCAAGTGGGTTTAGAGTATATAATCAACATTCGCATCATTTTTTTCCACGCGTGATGCATCCGTGCGAAGTCGCAGTTCAAAGTAAGAAATTTAGTCCTTGATGACGTCATGAAGTCCTTGATGACGTCACAACTCAATGCTAATCGGTGCTAACTGTGAGTTGTGACGTCAGCAAGGACTTTCTTTGTAGCGCGACTTCGCACAGTCGCACCGCGCGCAGGTAAAAATAATACGAATGTTTATTATAAACTTGAGCAACACTTAATGTCTGTCTAATTTGTAATTTGAGGCATGTATCCCTTTAAGACAAAGGATAGGGCAGTGCCGCCCGTGACGTCATAAAATAGACTTTCAATAATTTTTTAAAAATAGTTCCCGGTCTCAGAAAAATCTGAAAAAATTCACAGTACCATATTTAAACCCCTTCTTTCGATTAAGCCACTAAAATTTTCACATTCCAATATCTCATTCTTCCTGAATTTTTTTAAAATTTTCATTTTGTTTTTTTCTATATAATTATGCTAAAACATTGCTGTAACTCCACCAACAAGGATACCGTCAGCTGCTGTACCTCTGGATCTGCCTTCAAAGGGCCTAATAAAGGCCCGAGTCCATTCCCTACAACTGCGATAGTTAAATTTTATAACAGAACACAATATTACATGAACATTAATTTAATAAATTAATGAATAAAAGTCATTTTGAGCAAGTATTTAGACAATTAGTGGCAATTAAGTGTGGCACACTGGCATCCAACAGACTCTCAAAACTCAACATACTCCCTAATTCCCTAATAAAAATACAATAGCAATTATTAAGTTCTTGCCGGCCTTGCCACAAACTGGGATAAGTAACCAAATCTGTTCCTTACCATTAATTATCTTGTTCAAATAGTGGGGAAAAAAATGAATAACTTCTGCTTTTATTATCAACTCATGTGTATAAAGTTGTAGCGAATTTGCAGTTAAGTAGAAACATAATTTAAACTTTAATATTGTTTTTTTTTAGTGGTATAAAATAAATAAATAAATATATAATATATATATCAGGGAGTGGACCCGGTCGTCTTTTTGAGCGGATCCGGATCCGGGTACCCGGATCCGATTTTTTTTTATAGCGGTTCCAAAATTTGGGATCTAGATCCCCTTGATAAAAAAGGGGATCTGAGATCCGGAACCGGATCCCCTTTAAAAAAAATGGGGGGATCTGAAAAACGGATCTAGATCCCCTCTTGAAAAAAGCGGGTCCGTTAGATCCGGAGCCGGATCCCCTCGTCTAAAAAGGGGATCTGAAGCGGATCCGGGATCCGGATCCGGGTCCAATGAAAAGTTAGAAAATATTCACTTTGAACACTTTATTATGCTCGGGGTTGTAATTTTTAGCTGTTTTAAAATTTTTAAATTGTCGTTTTTTAATAGAGTGGATTTGTGTCCAGATCCCCTTTTTAAAAAAAAGCGGATCTGAAAACCGGTTCCAGATCCCCTTGAAAAAAAAGTGGGTCCGTTAGATCCGGAGCCGGATCCCCTCGTCTAAAAAGGGGATCTGAAGCGGATCCGGATCCACTCCCTGATATATATATATATATATATATATATATACACACACATATATTATATTATACTGTAAACTCGTTATTATGCAACTTTTTGCTAGGTGAAACTCGATTTTGAGTACTGTAAAGGAGATTGCGGGTTCATAAAAAAATAATTAGAATTGCGTGAATGGAAAAAGCTCGATATAAGGTAATACTCGACATAAAGTAAACCAAATTTTCTGGGTCCCTTGACTTTACCTAATAACAAGTTTTACTGTATAATATTATATATGATGCGTTTGTGGCAAAATGCTCACATTACAAATCCTGGAGTGCTACAAAATGTTCACTTTGCAAATCAAGAAAGTCACATTGTTATTGTTCCAAGTATATTTTTTACAACCTTCCTAAAATGCAACGTGAACATTTTGTACAAAACCGGAATTTGCAAAGTGAGCATTTTGCCCTGGATGACAATTACATGTACAATATGTAGATGTATATCAAATTTAATACAGTAATTTATAACAACCACTGGTGGTTAGTTATACTTACAAGAGCCAGCATGTTGCCCCCGTTAGCATCAGCACCACTTGCAGGATCCTGGGGATACATAAAAATAGTCAGACTTGTCAAAGCTAGATCCAGCCCTTAGTTTTGAGGAAGATTGGGGACCGGGGGCCTAGTTAGTCAGGTCTATTCTCAAACTGCAGGTGTATGCATATCACTATTTTTTTTTTTTTTTTATGAGGTTGGAGGCAATATGTTTCTACGGGGGGAATTGAATAACTCTATCATTGTAACAAAATATGTGTGCATAATAAATGACAATTATGCCAGATATATAATTATACATAGTGAGTTGATGAAGAATAACAATTTCTCAAGATTCCTTGCCACATTTGTAAATACTTTAGTAATGAATCTTGAAGAACGCTACTGTCGACACTCGTGTTATTCAAGGAGGTTGCGATAAATATCAGTGTAAATAATGGATGCTTCTTCTCTGCTTTTGCTGCAAGCAGAACATGAATGAGCAGTATATACTGTATGTTATGACTGTATGATGGTACTATGACCATCACTAGATGAAAGATCAAGAAATCATCACAAATATAATTATAAAATAAGAATATACATAATATGCTCATTCATTGTTTGCTGTCAACATGTTATTACAATTTTTGTGTGCATATTCTTTAAAAATATACACAATAATAAATATTTATATACATACTGTAGGGTATCATAGCACAGACAAACAGACGAAGCACTGTGTAGGATTTTTAGGCCTATTACTTATAGATATGAAGCCGTGCTTATGTCTAGCATGACGTTATCTGGATTGCCGTGAGAGGGGTATCAGTGGAGGGGATATGTTAAGAGATAGGGACAACCAGTGCTGCCTTCTGCTTTGATGTAATGGACACTAATAATACAGAGGAATACTTGCCATACTTTGAGGGGAAACAGTCGAAAGGAACGGGCCCAAAAATCCCACTCGGTGCTTCGTCTGTTTGTTTGTGATCATAGTCATATATAGCATAAATGTGAACTTTTTTTATCCACAATTCCTTTATTATAGCAGACTAAACTGATGAACAAAACAACTAAGAGTGCAGTGAGCATACAACTAGAGAATAATTATATAGGTCCTATATAATATGCATACTCTGATACAACTTAACCATGGCATTTTTTTTTTTTTTTTTTTTTTACAAGTATTCTGTAGTGTATGGTATATAAAATATACTGTATGCATATACATACACCCCTAAGAGCTTACAGCTCGCGACGGGGTAATGGGTAAGGATAAGGTAGGGAAAGGATGGTGCCCACGGCCTGTTACGCGTCCCAGCATTTGTTGAGGTGAGAATGAGGGAATCGTGGAAAAACTCAGTCAGGACGGACACCTCTACTTTTTATCAATGGACCAAAGCCATATGTCCAAAGCCTCTGGGGAACCACACACAAATTAAGTTCCTATAAGAGTCTTCTGACTTTATTGTAGAAATGCCCCTATATAGCTGCTATATGATATATTGAATACTTATACATTACTGTATGCTGCATGCATGTATACAGTATAATTATGCATATTTATTAGCATACCGTATGCATATTATTAATTGATATAATATGTATGCATATATATGCATACTGTTATACTGTACTCACCCTCGGTTCGGCCCTTTCGGCACAATAATAGGTAGAGCTATACCCACTGCACCCCATAGCAAAGTGAAGAGAATTATGGGGATTGCAGAGGCTCCCATTTTCAGTTTTTGAAAATATTAACAGATTGCTCAAAAGCTTGAATCTGGAAATTATTCGACTATTGTGACTATTGTACTAACATGTTTTTATTATCGACTTTACGTTCAAGTTGACCAACAAGGTTTCTTTATACAGGTTAAGACACGCACGCATTTCGTGCGTCAATTTCGTTAAATTTTCAGGCCCCATTGTACCGCGAAATTTCAAAAATAGCATTGCATGATGGGCGCATTCAAAGTTTCGCGGCACGATGAGGCCAAAAATACTTGAACGTGATTGGCTAAGCCCTTTAACATTGGTCCAATCGGTGGCTTAACCTGTATAAAGGAACGTTGTTGACCAAATCTGTACGTGTTTGCCATCTATTAGCATTTTTTTCAACTATTTCAAATTAATAGCTTTGCGCGGGACATTTGCAAGTTTCCGAAGCTTTCCGCACTGCTTTCCGCAGAGACCCTGATATATATATATATATATATATATATATATATATATATATATATATATATATATATATATATATATATATATATATATATATATATATATATATATATAATATATATATATATATATATATATATATATATATAGTATACTGAACCCATATAATATATAATTATTATTTATTATGATTAATATACTTAGTATACTTACTGTGTATTATACCGTATAATTAATATGCAGATTACTCTGCTTTCACACAGTATACTGATTAATTGATAATCAATTTGATATATATATTTTATAAAATATAATAATATCAAATTAATAATGTATTAATTTATTATTATTATAAAAATAATTTATATAATAGTTCCTTCAATATCGTATAATGATTCAAAAGATTCATGTAGGGACCACATGTACTACTGCATGTACTGTGTGTGAAAGCAGAGTAATCTGCATAATTAATACGGTATAATACAGTATAGTAATTATAATAAATAAATAATATAATTATATATTATATATGGTATATATTTATCACCAGCATGCATGGTGGTGCATATATATATGGGCACGTATTGAATATATATATATAAAATTGTATAATTATACTATAGCTCCGATCCAATTGATCCAAAATAGGACCGGCTATAATTTTTGTAATAATTATAAATTATAAGCTCATGCAGGTTATAATATATTATATATATCGATAACTTAGATAACATTAATAAATATTATATATATGATCTTGAATTATATATGTAAAATATAACTGCATGCGATATTTTGAGGGATTGATTGCAGCATCCTTTATTCCTCTATTGGAAATGTACAATTGTAATCAGCCAAGTTACAATTGTAATTTGGCTGATTACAATTGTAAAATTTGGATTGCAATTGTAACACTTGGTTACAATTGTAACACTCGATCGGATTACAATCGTAATGTTCTTTAATTAATTACAATTGTAATACTTGGAATTGCAATTGTACTCTGGTTCTGATACAATTGCAACACTTGGATTACAATTGTAATATTCATGATTGCAATTATAATACTTTTGGGGTTGTATACGTAATTGGATTAAATTATTTGCATAAGAAAACTTGCATGGATTTAAAGTGTTATATATACTACATAATATATAATATATATACTACAGAGTAGAATTAATATACATTTACATTCCATTAATTTATTTAACTTAATATTTTTTATGTTAATTTTTTTGCTTTAACGTATATCTTAGGTACTATTAAGAAGCTTCAATTGAAAGTATATTAATTTATTAAATTTTCATTATTTTGGAAAGGCTCGACCCCTTAATAGGGTACGTACCGCCCTTCAATTTAAAAAATAATAGTAATAATTCAGATCGAGATGCATCTTCATTTAATATATGAAAAAATAATGTTCATAAATAATCAATTTTAATAATTTATACTATAATAAATTAGGGGTCAACCCCCAACCCCAACGACTTATTATGGTCATATCAATTAACATAAACATTCATCTATGCTGCATGAACCTGTAGTTCTCATTTAGTTTTGCGATATTTTTTTTTAAATATATAAATTGAAAAAAATAAGGGCCGGGCGGTCAACCCCTCTTGAAGGGTCATATAATTAAAAAAGTAAAAAGGTCAGTTGAAGATCGATGTACATTAATTTGAAATGTAACAAATATAGTAAGAAAATGAATTCATTTATCTTTTCTTACGTTAAGGGTCGGTCGCATGATGCGTAATCGACCCTTAGGTAGTCGATCATTATACTTCATCAAAAGAACTCGATGCTGCAATGAACTTATATTGAACCTAGTCCTCACAGTTTTTGTCACATCTTTTGTTATAAATATTTGCACACTTTTAATAATGACTCCTGGTATGCCCAAAAGGATCGACCCTTAAAATACGTAAATTACAGCTCTCAGTGGCGTAGCCAGGATTTGTTCAAGGGGGGGGTTCTTGAAGATAAATAAGGTTGAGAACAGCCCACTGGGGGGTTTGGGGGGCGTAGCCCCCCAATAGCCCGCCGCAGGCGCGATTTTTTTAAGGACACGCCCCTTTTTTAGGGTAAAATTATGAAAAAATACTATTATAGAGAATGCAATATTTTTAAAATTTTATATTTTTTGCACCCCATTTATTTAATTTCTTTTCAATATTATACGTGCACTAACGTAATAAATAAAGCTTTGAGTAAATAATTTTAGTTAAATAAAAATAAAGTAATTCATCAAATAGCTTCTTTTATATTATTTTTATTAGTTTCATGGTGCGCGATTTTTTTGAAAAAGGGACGTGGACTATAATTTTTTTCGATGAAAAGTTGCAGCAAATTTTTCATATTTGTAAATCGTAAATTATGTTATATAGTTACAATATTTTTGTCACTACTTTTTCCTATAAAAAATAGACCACATTTTAAGACGATGTATTGATATATACGAGCAAGAAAAATTATAATTTATATTTAAATTTTCAAAACAGGAAAATCAATTCATTACGTTAAGTATATATTATATTGATATACTGTAAAATTAATACATTTAAAAAATCGGATTTTTTTAACTTCAATTAATAATAAATTCAAAGATATACGTACAGTATATGAGACAATGAAACTAGCAATGAAATTATAACTATATAATTAATTAAAAAATAATAATATGCCATGTTTAATTTTTATTTTTATGCTGAGCATCATGCGGGGAATGTTTTCAACATTTTTTATACTTTAAATTGTTGTATACAAAAACATAAATAACTAAATAAGGAATACTACATAAAATAATTATCATAATAGAATTATACCATACTTAAATAATCATAATACTGTATTATAGACCGATTTTAAATAAATTAAAGGTGTATTAACAATGTGTTTCGGGGATATAAATTTTTAAAGTTTTTTTTTAAGAAAATTTTTCATAAAATTTTAGCTAAATCGTATCCGTCGAGTACCATTTTTTGTTATTTTTCCCTTAAAATTTACTAAGGTTCAGCTCTCAAGGGGGGGGTTATAACACCCAAAACCCCCCCCCTTGTCAACGCCCCTGACAGCTCTGAAGGAAATTAAAAGGATTGTCATTTTCAGTCTTGCAATTTTTTACGAAAAAACAAATTTAAGGGTCTTTTGACCCTTAAGGGTCAAAGGGTCCGAAATTTAAGGGTCACCATTAGAACCACCATCAAATTTTACCTTAGGGTTGAAATTTATATAACGTTGCAATGAAGTGAACTAAATTTCAGGGTCTTTTGACCCTGAAGGGTCAAAGGGTCGCACATGTAAAGGTCTTCATTAGAACCGCCATCAAATTTTACCCTAGCAGCAAAATTTATACAACGCTGCATTGAAGTTAACCCGTATTTTTCCCATAGCTTATTATTAATTTATTTATATAGCTCAATAATCTTCTTCCTATTAAGAAAGCAGTAGCAGCGCAATGGTAAGTGTATGATCAGCAGTGGTAACCGAAGTACAGCAACGCAGGTTTGGGTTAGTAGTTAGATCGGTGACCGCTTTTTGTGTAGATTTTACAATCGTAATTATTACAATTGTAATAATTGCAATTGTGTAGTTCAATACAATTGTAATAATTAAGGCCTTTACAATTGTAAAAATTACCATTGTAATATTGCCAAAACACAATCGTAATTTTGATGGCTGTACAATTGTAATAATTACAATTGTAAATTTCCACTAGGGTTCAGATCGAAACTATATAAAATACAGGATAAAGAAAATTAAAAATTTATATTATTTTAATGCATTCGAATCTTTAATTTGCAAGTTGATCATCCGTGTATTAACTATAGCTGTTATTATACCGGCCTGCATGCATGCAATGATGTACATCAGTACGTAGAGCCACTTTATTGTCTGTGGTAGAGCTTATAGCTGACATATATATTACATATAAAAATAATACACAATATTAATTATTATATAATTATATAAACTATATATTAATAAACACCAATAAACACTCGGCGTGATCGGGTGTTTATTGTTTGTTTTTCCAACTAATAATGTTCAAAGTGGGAGTAATAATACTGCTACAAATTTCAATAATTTTTTTATTGACAGTATTAAAGAAATTGTTTCCTCAATTCCAAATGTAAATAATGATGAAATGCTATATAAATTTTCGAATCATGTATCTTACGATTGTAAATTTAGCACATTTAAACTACTGAATATTCAAGAGTTAAAAAGTATTGTAAATAATCTTAATAGTAATACGGCATCATTTGATGAAATCAGTATTGATATTATTAAAAAAACTTTTGATATTATTGGTATACAACTTCTTAATATAATTAATGTGTCACTTGAAACGGGGAAATTTCCAAAGGGCTGGAAAAAATCTTTAATTAAATTGATTGCAAAAATAAAAAATTCAATGCACCCTGCTGATTATAGACCTATTAATATGCTACCAGCATATGAAAAATTACTTGAACTTGTGGTAAAAAATCAATTATATGACTATTTTACAACAAATAATTTATTTTACAAATATCAATCAGGTTTTATGAAAAATGTATCAACTGAATCATCATTGCAGTTTTTATTATCAAATTGGCGTGATGATTTAGATAATGACAACGTTATTATTTCTGTAATGATCGATCTGAAGCGTGCGTTTGAAACTATTGATCGAAATATTTTAATTAATAAACTGAAGTATTATGGGATTGATGGAATGGTGTTGCAATGGTTCGAAAGCTATTTAGAAGGCAGAGAACAATGCACTGTTATTGGTAATGAATCTTCTGAATTTCGGGCATGTAATGTCGGAGTTCCACAAGGATCAGTGTTAGGTCCATTGCTGTTTATTATATATATAAATGATATGCATTTACATGTAGATAGCTCGTTGATTAATTTGTTTGCAGATGATACTCTTATCTCAATCTCAGGTAAAAAATTTAAAATATTATGTGAGGATCTCAATAAGGATCTAGAAAAACTAAGTTATTGGTTTCATATGAACAAATTAAAACTAAATGTAAAAAAAACTACTTGTATGATAATTGCAAGTTCAAATCGTAAGATAAATAATATTTTTGCTGATAATTCAAATGTAAATATTATTTTAGACGGAGAAGTACTTAAATTTGAAAAAAATGTAAAATATCTTGGTATTTTAATTGATTGTACATTGAGTTTTAATGATCATGTTGAGATGATGTCAAAGAAAATTGGTAAAAAAATTGGTTATTTATGCAGAATTTCAGGGTTTTTAAGTACTTGGTGTAAAATAATGGTTTACAAAACCATAATTGTTCCTCATTTTGAATATTGCGCATCATTGTTTTTTAATACAAGTAAGAGAAATATTAATATGTTACAGAGACTGCAAAACAGAGCCATGAAAATTGTATTGGGTTGTAAAAAAAGAACCCATATAAAATTGATGCTAGAAACTTTGCAATGGTTAAGTGTTAAACAAAGGTTTGCCTTAAAGGTGCTGCTATTTTTTTATGATATTATTAATGATAAATTTCCAATTCATTTTAAAAAAGAGCTTATTAAGAATAGTGAAATGCATATTTATAATACAAGAGGCTGCAATAATTATTTTAGAAAATGTGTTAACAAACATAGATCGGAAGGATCAATTTATAACTGTGGTAAAAAATTGTTTAATGAATTGCCTATTAATATAAAAACATGTTCTACAAAAAAAATGTTTAAAAGATTATGTATAGAATTTGTTAAAGAAAAATTTGTGTATACCAGATAAATGTATAAGATTATAATTATATGTCATAAGTCAATAATATATATTTTTTTTTATATTATAGCTATAATTGGTAACTATAAAATGTATAATTATTAAGATGGTTTTTTGTATCCTAAAAATATTGTACTGTAGGCATAAAATTCTATGAACTATCATAAATTTTATGAACCACCTGTTTTATATTGTTTAATTAAAACAATATATAAACTATATTTGTACTGAATAGCGAAAGCTAAATAAAGATTATTTCATTTCATTTCATTTCATTTCATTTCATTTCATTTCATTTCATTTCATTTCATTTCATTTCATTTCATTTCATTTCATTTCATTTCATTTCATTTCATTTCATTTCATTTCATTTCATTTCATTTCATTTCATTTCATTTCACACGTCATTTCATAAGTTTTAAGGTTTTAACTTTTGATTGATTGATTGCATGGTTGGCCATGGTATTTTGGGACAATTGACACATTTTGGTCATGTATGCCTCATGTTTAACTTTTGTGACTATAATAGAACATATGGAAGACAATATTAATATTAAGGATGATTCTCAATAGATATATTGATATCTCGTAATCGTAGCACCTGCGGAATGCAACAAGACTTGCAGGGGATATGAACTTTCACTATCAATAGCTAAGCAGGCGCGGATCCAGGGATCCAGAAAAAAAATTCGGGGTGAAGGGGGGGGGGGCTGCCTTCATAAGGTCAATGTTAAAAAAAAATGGTGTTTGGGAAATGCCTATATTGCCCATGTTAAATCTAAAATTTCGGGGGCAGCCCTTCCCCCCCCCCTGGATCCGCGCCTGATAATTTATATAATATATTATAGGTGATATATGGCATACAACATACAAATTTTGAAGCGAATCTGTCTTATATAAGTTTTGTGAAAACTGAGGTAGATCGGAAGTTTAACATTGGCCTTATAGACGAAAACAGGAAATGGAGCTGTTGTAAGAAAACTACAAGACTGAATTTGCTCAAATCATAAGCGATTAAGTTTTAGCTATAGAATATTCTCGATTTTTTAAAATTTATTTTATTCGATTCGTTTACAGGAAAATATTCTTTGAGTCATCCAGCAGAGTAACTGTGAGACTATAGCTAATCGTTAAGTAGGTATATGGAGCACAAATATGACAATATAATGAATATAATAATTATGATACTATATACATAAATTTGATGTAAACTCGTATTACATGCATCAATTAATTCAATTGGTGACGAATATTATAAAATAACTCGATCATACACAATATATGAATATATACACATACAGTATAATTGATTGTGAGAATTATAATAATTACTTAATTACTTAATTAGAGTAAAAAATAAAACAAAATATAAATAATGACGCATGCATGCACGTACATAAAATATAATTAATTAAGAATTATAATCAGATTAAATATAATGCAGGAAGAAAAATACAATTAATTAAATTAAATTTAGATCTAAAGTTTAACTCCGGTGGAGGAAAGCAATAACTAAAAAAAAAATATATATATTTAAAATATTATTGAGATCCTATAGTCTATTATATAAATATCCATAAGGGATTAAATTGTGTGGCGCAGTGCGTTTGACCGGATCTCGTCAGATCACACCGAAGTCAAGCAACGCCGAGCGTGGTTAGTAGTTGGATGGGTGACCATTTTCAACAAAACCACGTTTCCCACCCATCAGGGGTAAATCGTTGCGCTATTCCACTATGTGGTTCCCCTGGCTTAATTTGAACCATTGCACTTCCGGCTCATTGACAAAATTTAAGCTGTAGCGTCCATCCTGGCTGAGGTTTCCACGTTTCCCTCAGTCGCAGGCAAATACCTGAAATGCCGGGGATGAATTGCAAGGCCGTGACCGCCCCCGTTCAGGAAGAGCCCACGGAACGCTCAATAAGTTAGGGTTTCGTCGGAAGGTTCGGAGTTTCAAAATTGCAAAATTGTAAAAATAATTACGTAATTAGTAAGTAGAAGTATACCCAGTAGGGTTTGATAAAAAATAAATATTAAATTAAATTGTAAAAAAATAGCACCTCTTCTATGTAAAAATGTTTCTTGATCAATTCGACACGTATAGTTCGTTGGAGATGATGCACATTTCAAGCATTTCTTGTAAAATGATAAAATGAATATTTGAATTAAAATTTAGAATAACACAGACTTAATAAGTTTATGTGCCATATATGGAATTTTCTGAAACGCACAGTAAAACAACTTCTTTAAAATATTGTTATTGATGATATTTAGAATCTTGACCGTTGGTAGAATACGTATGTTACATAACACATTTATGGTTCTAGTCAATCTTGGCATAATATTGAAAATGAATTTTACAGCTCTATGTTGTAGAATTTGTCAATTTGTAAAGGACCTAGCAGTCTTTAGTAGCAGTTCCCGAAAACTAGGAAGCATGTAATTAATGTGCGAGTTTATAAAAGAAAAGTATGCAGCTCTTTTTATATAGGAAAAGTAATAAAAGTTAACTTTAAAAACTAGAGTAGAGATCATCTGTTTATATTTTTCTTCCTCTATATATGATCTTAATTTGCCAACCATTCTTAACTAATTGATATAACTAATTATTAATTCAGTTATTCTGAGTTTTCATTTATTTTAAAAATTGATATATTATAATAATATAAATGTTTATTAAGCACACATTACAAGACACATTATTAAAACAAAGACTTGGAAATACTTGAGCATAAAAGCTCTGCTCATGCAATTGGTGGCAAAAAAGGATATCCAATTCACATTATATAATAAGTGCTCAGCCACCTAACTATAATTATTACAGCATCAAAGTCTACATTAAATTTTTGTATGATCTTTAATTATATTATTAAAATCAATTTCATGCTCCATTTATTTTAAATTATAAATTTATAATTGTATTTTGTCATCTTTTTCTTTTTCTCAACTTAATTGACGAAGTTGACGTTCCCTGATCACGAGCTTTTCAAACTCTTGGGGGTTTATACTGCATATCTTTATGTTACTTTATGTAAATAATATGTCTTATGTCTGTACAAATTAAAAAAAAAACTACATCTATGGCTAGATATCCTCTTTTTCAACATGTTTATCCCAAATTAAATGAGAATATATCAATAACTAGCCCCAAATATTTATAAGAGGACAATACTCATTCATTCATTCATTCATTCATTCATTCATTCATTCATTCATTCATTCATTCATTCATTCATTCATTCATTCATTCATTCATTCATTCATTCATTCATTCATTCATTCATTCATTCATTCATTCATTCATTCATTCATTCATTCATTCATTCATTCATTCATTCATTCATTCATTCATTCATTCATTCATTTTTTTTTTTTTTTTTTTTATCAATTACAGGTAACACATTTGTATTCAAATTCCTATCATTACATGTGGGATAAATATATTTTTTTTTTTTTTTAATATTAATTCAATTCATTTATTTAATCACTGATGGCTTTACAAGTACAACATGGATTACGCCATTTTACAAAATATAACAAATACTGAAACACACACGTACTTTACAACAACAATCCTAACAGTTACTAATTGATAGCTTATTTGCCAGTCAATAATTAGTATTAGGTCATGATTTATATATTTATATCATCATGCAATACGAATTAATTAAGTAAATTATTTTTATTCACTTAACTCAAACAGATATTCATCAGCAAATAGGACAATTTTCCCTCTTAGCTTGAGTTTTGTTATACCATTTATATAAAAATTAAATAAAATAGGTCCTAAAACACTTCCTTGTGGAATTTTACATTTTATCCTTGTTATTTTAGTCATAGAATATATTGTTTAGGTGTAGATAATTATTTATACACTATATATTTACAACGTAGCAAGTTCCTTCTCTGACTATTTCAATCACTTATAATGTTACCAATTAATAACGAATATAATGAAGTGTTTTTTATCTGAACCCAGTTGCAAGATTCTACATGGGTGCTGATTACAATTAAGCAACGTTGATGGTTAACAATAATATTTGAGCAGTTCCAACAATGAAATTGAGCCATTTTATTTAAGTCGTTAGAGACGTATGACTTCATATAATAATTATATGTGATACGTTTTTGGCAGTTTTTGCTGTCCATTCATATTTTAAAAAACAAAATGAAGATTCAAATGAAATAATAACCATCTCTGGCGAAACCTGTAAGACAAATAATATCACAAATGCAATTTCTTTTAAACGTCTCCTATTCAGGCGCGGATCCAAGGGGGGGGGGGGGGGGGGCGATCGCCCCCCCCCCCAAAGGTCTCAAAATACATTGAAGGTATTACCACCCCCCACCCATCGCCCCCCCCACCCATCGCCCCCCCCCCTCCCAACCAAAAATTTAACATTGCGGGATAGGGCACCGCCCCCCCCCCCCCCCCCCAAAGCCGCGAGCTGGATCCGCCCCTGCTCCTATTGAATTGCAGTGAATTTGATTTTGTAAGTAAACCAATAAACCAATTTAATATCACAATTTTCAAAAGCAATTAATGAAATAATTATTATTATTATACTGTATAATTATTAGGGTCCTTATATATAGAGAGAACTTGTCTCTAAAATTCCGAAAGATCAGCTATTGAATTGACATAAAATGATGAAACGATGAATATTGCATATGCATATTCAGCAGTTGCAACAATGCACTCCCCTCGCATGCATGGCGTACATTGCAGTTTTTATTATAGTATAAAATTGGAATACATTGGTTAGATAGGAGAAACGATTTTTGGTCAAAAACTCAAGTGCAAGCAAATTCTAGCATACAACTTTACCATTAAGTGTTCACCTAGTCAAGGGCTACTTATTTCGAGAGAAAATGTTAACGTCCATGCAGTCATTTCTACCCCCTACAGGGTTAAAAATTTGTTTAAATGAATTATTGTTCAAAAATTGTAAAAACTGAGATTAAGGGGTAAAAAAAATGTTTAAACTTTGATGGTGTATTTTTAAAAACGAGTATTTAACTGTCCTATTTTATCCTGAAACCACCATAAAGTTACCAATTTTTAATTTTCAGATCCATGTTTATCATATTCCTATTTGTAAAAGAAGACACTTTTATTAGGGGGTTGTTGGTAGGGTAGTTTCACCCCTATAGTTCTGAAACTTAGGGGTGTATCCTTGTAATATATATATATATATATATATATATATATATATACATATATATATATATATATATATATATATATATATATATATATATATATATATATATATATATATGTGCCACGCATAATTTAAGGCGGTAGACATTTTTTTAAATAATTCCTAAATATTTTCTATTTATGCTGCCTGCCCGCCCTATCCGCCATTACTGGTTACTGCGAAAAGTGGACATGGATATGGCGAAGTGGAGGGGAGAAAAAACATCATCTATAATAATTTGACGTTGAGAAACACGAATCTGACAATGATAAAAAAAAAATAAAATTAATAACTTTGGGGTGATTTGGGGATGAAATAGGCGGGGGAAAAATGTTTAAAATTTGATGGTGTATTTTAAACATTTTCCCCCCTTAAATCTCAGTTTGTAGAACTTATGGACAATATTTTATTTTAACGTATTTATAACCCCGAAAGGGATGGAAATGACTGGACGTAAACATTTTCTCTCGAAATGAGTAGCCCTTGACTATAGGCCAACACCTGGAGTTAAGGTTTTGTACCCTAGAATTAATTTGCACTTAAATTAAAGGCCAAAAATCGTTTCTCCTATATAGCCAATGTATTTAAATTTTATACTTATACTTTAAAAACTGTACAGGACATGCAATTGGAGTTGTGCTGCTTGCTGGTCCAGGCGCATGAGCGATGGAGATGAGTGGTGAGTCGGGCGGCGCGAGTTCCGTGTCGCAGTGAGACGTCTGGCGCTTGGCTGGTGTTCTGTCTGCCAGTACTGGGACACCCGTCTCCAAGCTTGCTTGCTGCCGCCTCACCTGTGTCCAGCTACACGTGTGCTACACGCCGTGCTTTCCAGGCCACTGTCGATCGCTATAGCCGAGCTCAATATCAACTACAGCACGTGCTCAGCCAGTTGCGGAATGAAGATTGAGGCTTAACAAGTGAAAAATAATTAAGTCAACATCGTTAGCACGTAAGCTCTTCTTTCTTATAAGTTTCTTACAGTAATTAATGTTGCTGTTTTTGTTTTAAAAGGCTGAATATTAGAAAAAATCTGAGTAACATCCAATGGCCGTTCTTTAGCGAATCAATTTTTGTAAAGCTTTAGCAGGTGGTTATTTTAATGAACATTGATGCCGGGACGTATATGACAAAGCTAGTATGGGAAAAAATAATTAGAAAGTTACACTGTAAAAAAATCTCAGTAGTTTGACAGTAAAATTGTGTGTTAATTAAATTCTCACATTGAATAAAGAACTGCACTAGTGACTATTCCTCCCATGGTTAATGTTGATCATTTATCACATAAAACATAATTTTTATGCATAAACTGATAGAGCAAAACTTAAACAGGTTTATTATTAATACTTGATTTACAAAAAATGTAGTGTCTTACACAGTTTGCACTGTTATAAATTAATATAATCAAGCGTTAAATATTTTTTACAATTTTTACCATGAAGATTCAGAAGCAAAGTCCAATGAATTGCGATGGTTTATATAGGAACTAATGGTGATTTGATGTAAACTATTAAAATAATTATTTCAATTCATTTGATGATGGCAAGGTTAAAATGTCTGCAGTGTCTGCATAGTAAATTCCTCTCGGCTTTGATAGTTGTACACAGTTGAATATTTGTTTGATGATTTTATTTACATTTAAGGAAAGAGAGGGGGAGTACATATTTATGTGAATAAATAATGATAAATACAGATAAATAATTATTTGAAAATGTTTGCGTCAAAATAGTTAAATATTTTTGTGTACCAAAATTTGATATTTTTTTGACTACAGATATTGTACTGTTGTAACAAATAAAAATATTGTTATGTTTGTTTTTAGTTTTGTGAACTTTTTTTAGAGAAATAACATGCCATGGGATTCAATCTTGAATAGTATAATTATATTATACTGTGTTTGTTTTATTTTCGTGTTTTAATGTAAAATATAAGTAAAAATCAGCATTTTAATTTTATTTTGTTATGCTGCGTTCAATTTTTTTGTAAATAAAATTGTACCGTACTCCAGCACCTATACCTCTAAGGCCTTTTTGTAAGATCACTTCAAGAAAATAAAAATATTAAAGAGCTTATTTTAAACGCACAACAAAAACGGTAACAGAAACTTATAATACTGTAAAATAAACGTGATTGTGCCATGATGTGTCATTTCAGCGCAAAGGCAAGTACTTATTTGGGTGGAATAAATGTAATGTATGGTTATTATATTATACTTATTACATTACATGCACGCATGCACCTACAGTTGGATTAGCATTTAAACTATAACATAAACTATGTGTGGTTTACAAATCAAGTGCAACATGTGGCATATCAAGAATAAACTTATTCAATTAGCACTAAAGAGAAGACATTACATACAACAGGTGGAAGTTTGCCCATGCACATTTAATGTAAATGTACGACGTTTACGAGCAATAATTCACGAGTCAAATTGGACGAAGCTCTTTCGCCAAAGTTGGAGCATAACTTTGATAAACACAAAGCATTCGTGACCAGATCGTCTTGATTCTGGACTATTTCAAATTATTTTACTATTTTATGTCGTACTTCTCATGGCCAGACGCTCCATAGAACCATGTTTTAAAGGAATTAAACGTTGCAAAACATGGTCTACACAGTATAAGACGCAATATTGTCACGCAAATTCTGAGTAATTGCTATCAATATTATATGAAAAGTTTACTATAACTCAATATGTTATAAACTAACGCATCAAGACTGGAGAGCCTATAAAAAGCTAAGATTTTAAATCAAAATGAACTTTATAAATTGTTCGCCTTTCGTGTCATATTTATATTATGCTTCTTAAGCTTCATAATTAAATGCCAAGTCATATACAGAAAAGTCCTAGGACATTAAAAGTTGTTACGTTATGCAATCATCACCCAAAAATTGTTAAGTACTCGTAATTTACAAAAAACATTACTTCTTTTATGGTCCAAAGAAGGACAAATGTTTGTGTTTTGGATGAAGATCAACATTGTATCAACAGTTTTAATATTACTAACATTAATAGCACCTTATCGCATACCACAAAATCTCTTTCAATCGTACTGTTTTTTTTTTTTTTAGATTATTATTATTACATTTAAATTTTGATCATATATGGTTCAATTAACAGTTTTCGTATCATATAAAATATGTGCACATTTTTTTTTATATAAGTACTTGGGTCCCAATAGTCCTTAACCTTATACCTGTAACGACACCAAAAATTATTATATTGAAAATTTTATTTGGATGTGAACCATGTAAGCGACTCACACAGTTTCCATGGAAAGCACTGAAAAAAAGAGTAATTACTATACACATGCTGAACTTTCTTATCTATAAAGTTGCAGAGTGGCACAGTAAAAGTTATAACATAACCCTTTTCTTCAACACTGATGAGCCAAACAGTTTGCTTGCTTAAGTTGCATTTTGAATAGACAATAATGTTTGCATTTTTTTATTTCATAAGTAGAAAATATACATAAAATTATGCTTTTCTGAATTTTTTCAGATTTTTGGGAGTGTGGGGACTGATTTAAAAAAAAAAAATTAAAATATCTGAATTTGGGTGGTACTACCTGATGGGACAACCGTGACGTCATTTTCTTGCGCTGTGATTGGCTGTTGACGTCACGGTTTTCCGATTAGTTAGTGCCACCCTAATTCAGATATTTTAAATATATATTATATCAAAATTAGTTCCCGCACTTCAAAAAATCTGAAAAAATTCAAAAAGGCATAATTTTATGCATATTTTCTAATTATTTAATAAAAAAATGTAACCGTTATTATGTATTGAGCATAAAGCTGCCCACAATAATCTAATAATGTTAATTAAATTTGCTACAGGAAAAAAAATATTTTTCTCTAGAAGCTAATATCTGACTTATATGAACAACAAATTTACTTTTTATAACGTGTTTCGTGCACTTTATAGGAGGATATAGGGAAAAACATTACAGTTTTTAAATTCTTTGTATATATTTTTTCCTTGTTACATGGAATTTTTACCCATTTTAAATTAAAATACAAAAAAAATATAACTTTTTAACTTTTAAGTGCTTATTGAAGTATGAAGTTATACTTTTAAAGTTTGTACAGAACCTATAAATTAATTTCTTTTAGCTATACCTGTTTTTTTTTTTCTTTCTTTCTCGCTTCTCTTACAAACCCCGACCATGCATGTTTTCAATTTACATTGATGGGGACTAATGGGATAGCAAAGTAACATACTCTCTCTGCTGTAGTCTCTAATATATCGACTGTTGCGTGGGCAGCCACGTTCCCAAGCAAGGTGATTTTTCTAGTAATTAAGGTAGTTTTCCATGTACATTAACGAGCCAGTGGTTGATTGGAGCTGAGAGTTTTATAACTCTCCAACCAGAGGTAAATGATAGTAATGCAACTCATGACGGTGCATAATATAGATTTTTAAGGACTTTGTCTTATAGAAATAACTTTTTGTTTAACTCAACTTGAGAATTTTGTTGTTTTTATGCCACTGTAGAATTGTACGTATTCGAGATATAAAAAAAGGAGAAGAAAGAAATATAATTTCAATAACGAAATAATAGTTTTTATATGTAAATTCATTAAATGTTTAAAATAATATCGTTGAAGCTACAATAACACGAATATTATGCCCTCTACTTTTTGCTGAAAAAAAAATATATATATTCGCAACACATGTGGGTGGAAGAAAATATTATTGGATGGATGCAAAACCAACATGTAAGATGATATATTATTTTATTTTTGCAAATATAAAAATAATTAAAGCTACTATAATGTGTATAAATAATAAATTTTAATTATAAATAATATAACCATAAATGTTTCTACAAAATAATATCGTTTCACTATATCGGCGGTACCGTAACCGAGAGATTTTTAATGTTGCTGAATATTTGAAAATTTTATTAGTAAATTTTTTTGCGAATACTAAAAATAACATGCAGCCTTCACATAATGTTGTTGACGAATAATCTGGGTCATTGCAAGATCTGTTCATAAATATACAGTATTTTGGAATCAGATTACTTGATGTCTGCTGTATATAGATTGTTCATCTGATCCTTGATTCGTGAATCGATTGTGCATTACTGCACTTACGAATAAACCTTATTATGTATTGCAGTAACATTTTTTATATTTTTACATTTTTTTATTGTTTTGTATTATAAAAAACTAGCATATTATATTAGTGATAAAAGTTAAAACTTCATTTTTGCTTCTTATATAAAATTAAACGTGGCGGAATGGAAAAATTCATAAATCTGAAAGAAATTTCAAAAAAATATATATATATATATATATAAATCATGCAATAAAAGATTGTAATAAAAAAAAATTGCAGACTGAAACTTCCGATACATTTTTTATTGGAATGAATAAAAGCAATTTCAAAAAATTTCACGATGATAATATTATAGAATAGAATAGAATAATTTCTTTATTTAGGCGATGTTTGGCCATAAGGCCATTCTACCACATAACCTCTGTACAGTATACAATTACATAATCGTTAAAAATTGCAAAACAATACATATATGCATATTACATAGTTATAAACTTTTTGTCTATAGTATATCGACTATTCCAGGAGTAGAGCTTCCAGACTGGAAGGAAAGGCGATCAGGAAACGAGGAATTTTTTAATAAATTATTTTCATTATTATACGAGTAATAAGACTTTCGCTGTGGGAGTTTTTTTAATTTTACACTGAATAATTTACTGAATTACAGTTAAAAAATAAATCAAAGAATTTATAAAAATATATTCATTTAACCGTTGACATTATTAAATATTATACCTCTTTCTGCGAATTCTAGGAATTTTACAAAGTTGCAATATCGTGGCGGCAAAGACACAATCTTGAACTCTAAACTCGTTTTCGTTATTATATATATATATATATATATATATATATATATATATACACATATACATATATATATATATATATATATATGTGTGTGTGTGTAATGTGTGTATGACTTTTTTTTTGTTTGTTCAAAATTACAACAGAAAAAATACTAATTAATATAATTATACTATATAGTATTTTTTTCTATGATATAATATGAAAGCGTTTTGGATTAACAATTAACAAATTATAGGGTGGAAAATGGCCTTATTGCACAATATGAACACGGTTTTGTGAAAAATATATCCACAACCACGACAACCTTTGATCAAAAGCACAATTTATTCCCATATTAACAGTAAAAAAAAAAAAAAAAAAAAAAAAAAATGTAGTGCTATAATACAATTATATTCTTTGACTTATCGAAAGCATTTGACTCCCTGAATAAAAATGTTGTAATTAATAAATTGGAAAAATATTGGGTGCGATGATAATAGTTTGAAATTATAATTTACTCGATCATATCTCTCTGATCGGAAACAATCTGTAGAAGTAAAATGTGTAACAGTTAAAATTCACAAGAGTAAAATCTGACATCTTAATTATATCCTTAACGCTAGAGGTTCTACAGGGTGGAAAAATTTCTCCCAGCTTGCTTGCTATATCGAAACAAATGATATTTCTAAACATATTAGATGTTGAAATAGTGAAATACGCTGATGATAGTACAGCAATAATTACTATTGCTGATACGGAAGAAGAATTAATAATTGAATTTATGTGATATGAAAAACTGATTGATGAATTGGTGTTGAATGATAAAAACAAAGCTTTTATACAATTTCACTCTCACAGAAATATTCAAGATCATAGTTATTTGCTCAAACTGAATACACAGACTAATAAAAGTGTCGAGCATACAAAATTTTCGGGCTTTAATATTCATGAATGTTTGAAGTGGAAAACACATATCGATTTTATGTTATAAAAAATGTGACTCAGCAAACTTTATAGTGTTTTCAAATAGAGACCATGTTTCAATTGATTTCTTGATATACAATATTATATGGTTATGTACATGATATATTCACATTTAACTTACAGACGATGATCAATCTATTTGCAGACTGTTTATTTTGCAGAAATTAGCTGTAAGAACATTACTGCTCGCGAGATTCTTGTGTTTCATTCATATTTTCACTTTATGTTTTAAACAGTGCATTCTTTAGAAGACAGCGTCCTAAGTTATACTATAATAATCAACATTCATATGAAAAAAACAAACAAACAAGGTGACAACTGTAATAAGCTATGTCAGCTTTGTTACAAAAAAAATCTTTGTAGTATCAATTTGCAAAGATTTATGATTTTTTTACCGGCATATATTAGAAGTTAATAGTGATAAATTGTTTAAGACAAAATTGAAATCTATTTGATTGATTATTAGAATTTTATCAAGTTAAAATATTTTCTGCTAACAAATTATCAGATGATTTTCTTGAAGAATTAATTTAACTGTGAACATAGACTACATTAATTTTTTATTTTTTTAAATTTTATGTATTTATATTTATTTTTGTTTCTGGTGCTAAATTAATATTTTATTCAAAATAATGATGTAGTATTGATTTTATTGTATTGTAATGATTATGTAGTAATGTAAAACTAAATTATCAAAATAAAAAATAAATTATTATATACTGTATTTTAATATTATATAAATTATGTGTGTGGTTTTAAGGAATGCACCCTCCTTATCTAGAAGCTCGTGAATACGATTGATCCCAGTATTTGCTAAGATGCAATGAGACTACGGGAACCGCGGAAAGCGTCAGTAATATTGAACAAAAGAGATGTCCAAAAATTTTCATTAAAATGGCCATCCATCCAAGTTCTAACGTTCTCACACTCAAAGATGCCAACTAACGAAAATGAATGCACTGCACCACGCTCTTTATTCTTTATACCTAACGTGCATAAAACAACAGTACTTTCAGTTGTTGCATCCACACTGAGCAGCAGCTGAGCAGCTCTATATATTGTTCTGGCAACAGGCTCTATTTTCTCGTTCCATAGTGCTTGCAATAGACTTCAATGTATAATATGACTTTTTTTAGGTGCAATCTCGAACTAGCATTGTAAAACTATATTGATAGAAGCCGGACGCTTGCAATAATCTCTGATATATTTAAAAACGTGAATGACACTATAAAAAAAATTATTTAAGAGCTAGTTTATGTGTAATTTATATGAAAATTAAAATTGTGCAAGTAAAAAGTGCAGAATAAAAAAAAAAAAAATCTAAATTTATACTTGAATTTTTTATATTAACTATGGGGGGCATTCACAAAGCACTTTAACCCCAACTTTTGCCCCAAGTTTTATCCCTGGTACTAAACATGGTGCTAAACCAGGGGCTAACCATGTCTATAGCTCCTAGTTTAGCACCATGTTTAGTACCAGGAATAAAACTTGGGGCTAAAGTTGGGGTTAAAGTGCTTTGTGAATGTCCTCCTATGTGTATGGTAATTTTACGACAGTTTTTTAATTGTTAATTAATCGTTTTAATTATTAATTGTTTTATAAAAGGGCTACTCTATAGAAATAAGTTCGAATGATAATTTGATAACGTAATCAATATGTTGGATGAAATTTACTATGGAAGAGGTAACCAGCTTTATCAGTAACCACGGTTAGTTTCAGCCTATAGCCCCACCTAACTCAATGAAACTAACCGTGGTGAGAATCCTGGTTATTTCCCTGGTTATTTCCTTCCTACGTTGTGCCCATTACGTCCAATTTTTACACAAGTATTCACCAAGTACACTAATTGTATGATCTGCAATGGATGTGAATTTTATTATAATGCATGTCAGCTTATATTTCGACTCATATAGTTCTTGGTGGATAATTAAAGCATTCAAACGCAAATTACTACTTATTATTTGAACACTAAAACTTTGTTTTAATAGTTAAGTGCAAATATTGTTGACAACTAAATACGTCTAACATCATGTAACATCGAAAGTCAATATTAATGCCCTGATGCTTCTGAGTACCTGTACGTACATTATGACACTGATGGTTTGCTGTAAGCACAGCTTGGGTGGGTGTTCATCCCACCAGCGGGCAACAAGGCAGCAATTAACAACCCAACAAGTGCTGACGGCAAAGAGCACAAAAATATGGTAATCAAAGAAAATATGTAACACACTGTGTTATGTATAGCAGAATAATATATAAAAACGTATTTTTTTTATATTTAATTTATGAAAGTATAAAAAAAAACGAGTAAAAAGAAACAATTAACATACTAATTAATGAAAGTGTACTTCAGGATTTGACTTTTTCTTTTATATTTTTTAACCATAAATTACCTTTAAGATATCTTAAAATGTTATTTAAACTAAAAATTAATATAAGTCTCTCACAAATCTTAAATACTAATAATAAGTGTTGTGATTGGCCGGCTACGTATAGTTGTTAGTTATTCTATTTCAATTTCAAATTCAAATTTTCATTTCGATCATAAGCTGTACAGCATGGATCACGTAAATTGCAAACTGTTACATAAAATACATAATATACTTAATTCTAATCATTAATTAGCATCAATTTTTTAAAATTAATTAATTTTAAACACACATGATATCCAAACAAAATTTAAAAATATTTTGTATAAAATTACTAATATAATACTTAAAATTGTGTTCTTTAATATTAACATCACATTACTACAATATTTAAAGTTTAAAGTTATTAATATATTATATCGATGGCTCCGTCCGCGGAGAAAGCGCTGGTTTGCATTCTCCGGATTTTACAAAGTGATGGGTAACAAAGGATGAAAAGAAACCTTTTTGCAGAGGCAAACCCCTAGAATAGACGTGTCGTGGCAAACCCGTCATTTTGTAAAATTCGGAGAATGCAAACCAGCGCTTTCTCCGCGGAGCCATCGATTACAAATTTATAAATTCGTTTGTAAATATAAAGATTTTGATACGTTAATTGGTGATATTAATATTAGTTGTAAATAATTATTATATATATTATATTAAAATAATTATTAATATTGTTTAAATAAATGCCATGACTCGCATGGTTTAATGGTTTAATCTAGTCCTTTATTCTAGAAGTTTGAAGTTCGTGACTTGATCTCCCAACATCGGATATATGTTGGGCAAGGCTTAGATGGATGGCAAACTTTAGCATCCCTCTAAATTTGTAACACTCCATTATAAAATTACAACGTCTTGGAGAGGGATCAAGTAAGATCAGCAAGAAGAAAGAGCAAGACGATGCTCTCTGTTGTACTTTTTGCACTGTCTCTGGCAGAAAATCATGTTAAAATGCTGCACCAAGAAAACAGCAAGCGAGAGGAGCGTGCTTGGATCACTAATCACTAAATATACAGTATTGTATTACTTAATATTGTTAGTTCGAATAGCATTCGATTCATGCTACCACATCTTGTTGGTATATTTCATCATGTATCCTGCTTGTTAACGCAATGGATCACTTCCATATGCATATCTGCCATGCATCTTGGGCTAACCATCGAAACCTATAAACAAAATTTTAAAAGACTGCATGGTCATGCAATAATTAAATGGTTCTGTCTTTGCATTGATACATCTTTCAAATTTTACGCCCCTGGTGTGATAAAGATTATGGAGAAAAAGAAACTGGAAATTTATACAAGAAATAAAAAACGAAATCAACGCACATGCAAGAAACACTGTTTTACATTTATGCTGACTTTATTATATATTACTGTACAATTGGCACTAACAATAAATATTTCACATAAATAGAGTAAAACTAAAAAGGAATAAAGAGATAATATGAATATATATATAATATACTGTATATGAAATTTAAAAAAAACTTTGATAAAAATGTTATTACAAAGAAAAATATAAAACAAGAACATAAAAGGAATTTTAGTAGAGATGAGTCTAGAAGACTTAGTTGATTGCGATGCTGCTGTGTCGTTCGTTAGCAATAGTCGATTGTCCTTGACGTTGGATGGAGTCACTACTCCAGATATCAAAACAAAATGCAAGGACTTGCCGTTCACTCAGCCGTGCGTTAAAAATCTGAGTGCATGCATGAAACTAACATTTTTTCAGTGCGACGCAGCTAATAGTGTTTCATTGTCCCGAGAGATGATTTTCTAAATTATAAATACCGAAAATGGCCAAGCAATTTTGTTTATTATCACTTGTAATTTTTAATTATATTTCAGCGTTGTAGGTTTATAAAGTCAAAACGTAGCAGTTATTCAAATTTTGCTGGGGGTTTTGGGAGAGTTAATCTTTAACAAAAAAAAAAAAAAAAAAAAAAAAAAAAAAAAAAAGCAGTAAAATAATGCAGAAATTGCAACCATTTCTATTTTTTAATACATTTTAGCATACGTTGACTGGAGGGTTTTTCAGATAGCATGCTTATAACATAACTATGTTTAAGTAACTGCTTAATTGCCTTATTTTTATAGTATTGAGTAAAGAGTTACATCTCTGCAATGGAGTACCGACATCAAAATTTTTTATTGCAGAAATGGATAGAGGGTGCAAAAATATGTTACTCTGAAATTTTTCAGATTTTTCTGAGACCTGGAAGTATTTTTAAAAAATTATTGAAAGTCCGTTTTATGACGTCACGGGCGTTAATGTCCTATCCTTTTCTTAAGGAGAGGCGCCTCGTGACGTCATCAAAATGGACTTTCAATATTTTTTAAAAATACTTCCAGGTCTCAGAAAAATTTGAAAAAATTCAGAGTAGCATATTTTTGCACCCTCTATCCATTTCTGCAATAAAAAATTTTGAGGTCGGTACTCCATTATTGCTTATTATTTACTGTTATAATATAATTAAATAAGTGTTCAACTATAATAATCAATATATTGATACTAAATCTTCTTTTAATGTACACCTTTTGTGGACAATTGGAACATTTTTACTGCGGGTGTTTTCAGGTTTTCACAAAGTACAGGTACTGTACAGCAAACGATAATTGACTCTTTAGAAATAATAATAAATAAGATTAAACAAGGGCTTGGCGAGGCGAGGATAATATTGCAAGCATTCAGCTATTAATAAAGCTGTTCGAAGTTATAAAATACCGAAGTGTTAAATTATTGACCGATATTATAACATTTAAATTGTATTTATATTGTAGGTACAGTACAAATATACGTGGCTCTATGGAAAAAGATATTATCTCTAAAATGAAAAGCTTCACAGGTAGCATGGCTCACCTGAGCCAATAAGTATCACAACTCCATTTAATAAGAGGACAGATGACACTTTTTACACCATTGATATTACACATTGTTTAGTTAGTATTAATAATTAGAAATAATACGCATTTACTAAGTATGGGTGCAGGATACACATTATTTATTATTTTTACTTTTGAATTTTACATTAAAATGAATACAACATTGGTAGATTTTGCATCCAAAAGTACGATACTCTTACCTGAGTATGATGCACATTTGCAATCCAAATTTCTTTATTTCCATCTCTCTTACAATCAAGAATATAAATGTGATATATCCATTGAAGTTAATAGGACAGTTCATTACGCAAGTAGGCCACCATTACCAGTAGTTTTTAATTAAATAATTAATACATGCAGAAACAATCATTTGGTTAATTTAAAATCATATTCCATGTATAGTATACTCGACGCTATAAAAACATTTTTAAAGTAATATATTTTTATTAATTTTTAACACGTGGAGGTGCTCAACTCTATCCCTCACAAAATCAAGATGTGTTTGACAAAATTTTAGAATTAAGGCTTACCACACCCAACGCGCAGGGGCATTCTTCTATTAGGAGCGCTGAAAGTTCGTTTTTGTTTAATTAACTCGTCAATGTTTATAATTCTTGATGTAATTTCCTTTTCTTATTAAAAAAAAATCGTAGAAATTTGTTTTCTCATTAATAACCTTTATTTGAGTTTAATTCGGGGAAAAAATTAAAATAAATTAACATTGTGAAATGATAGCAATTCAATCAGCTCGAGAGATGAATAGACTTGTTAAATTTAAATCTCAATATTACCCCCAAAATACATGTCATTGACGCTTAATGTAATGTTTTTAACCCTTTTTAACTGAATTTTGGCGTCCCTTGTGAAAGAAAAATCGGTAGTGTTTCAACAATGAACGCTCACTTCTCTGTATTTTAATTTGAAAATTTTACGGAATAATTTATTAAAAATTTCTAGATTCCCCCCCCCCCCCCCCAAAAGTAATTACACTATAAACTCAGTCTTACTTTTCCTCCATTGACGGAGTAGATTTCATGTAAAAATAGAAGTAGAATTATCAATCCAAGGTTCGAATTGATTGAATTAATCCATACATATTACATGTTTACTAAAACACAACAAACATTCAACAACATTGATGCTCACTGCTAGCTCATGTACCTATCCCACCTTCAGATTTACTTGTGAAACTATCATGTTCACGAATATTGACACGGATAACCAAGATTATTTTTTAGGTTTTGTTAGATGATTGATTGTTTCATTGATTTTATTTTCTGTTTTAGGGCAATTAACACATTATGGCCCTTTTAGAAGTATAGGTGATGCTGTTATTTTTATATGAAATTATTTATTCTTGTAAAAATAAAGGTTTTTTGTTTGCAAAAGTTGTTTAAAATTAAAAAATTTCTTCGAATTATTTTGTAAGGAAGTTTTTAAATTTTATAGGAAAGTCCAAGAATGGACGGACATACATCCACGTCGTTATATAATTTTGTTCAAAGAAAATTAGAAACTGACCTTGAGCTGAAACTACAGATAAGAATTCAGATTACTGTGTCTTTAAAAAAAATCTTACAATCATGTCACGTAACTAAACAAAATAATCAATACATGCATTAATCTTAAAACAGAGCATTCATCAAATCAATCTGAAATTTACACAGAAGTCTATAGTATGTCAACATTATGATGCTTATAGCAACAGAATTGTAAAAAATTGCATTCTCGTCCAAACACAAACTTGAACCTGGTTGAAGAGCACTGCAATGGGATGGTCGTAACGAAGAAAGTAATTCAAACAAGTTTCATATAAGATTTATAATTACGTTAATTGTTAAGAATTTATCCATGAATAGCATTTTTTTTAAGTCACACCTAAATTGCAAAAAATGAAGATCTGCACCAACGATGTAGCTTATTTTATCACAGCTATATTATTATATATCATCTTTTTTTTCAATAATGGATTATTAGAAAGAGCAGCTCATCTTCATAAAAAATTGTATGTTATATAATGTATATATACTTTGAAAACTGTAATTTCAACTTTTTTCTCTGAAGAAACATAATTATGTATACATATATATATTATACAAAAGTAAAAGATTGATAAAAATATCTCTAGTCAAAGATACTGGTAATGGCCAAGAGGAAAATAGAAGAAAGCCAACACACAAAAGCATAAACTTTGCTGAAAATGCTATTTCTCATTTACAAAAGTTTGAGATGATTCTCAGCTCGTTACGTTCTAAATGGATTCTTTGAGGCAGAAGAAACCTACTGAATTCCAAGTCTAAAACATTTCAATGATATTTGTAAACTTTTTTCAAAAAAAATGTTTCTTTGTAAAATTTACTGCATAAACTTACGCAAAAATACATCATGTATAATGATCGGCGTTGACCCACGTGATTCTACGCTGTGCTTACATATTGATTTTTTTATGGTAGGAAAGGATGGAATTAGGCGCGGATCCAGAAAAAAAAATTGGCGGAGAAGGGGGGCTTCCTCCATAAGGCCAATGTTTAAAAAAAAAAAGTTGGGAGTGGGGTAGCTGCATATATTAAACAATAGGCAATTCCTTGGATGGATTTGTAGGGAGCCATGAAATTCTAAGTAACGTAGGGAGACTCGAGAGGTCAAGAATTAACAAAAATATGCATACATTGTTTTGGGGTGGAAATTTTCTACACGAAATGAACACAAGCAAAAGTTAATAATGAACCCTCGGACAATGAATTAGTTTGATGGTGTAAGATGATATCGTGATCAAGGTACATCAACATCGCATCAATTCCATACATATAGCTACACAGCAAATAAAATGCATTGAATACCATATTCTCACATGCATGTTCCTTGTCATTTGCAGAGTCTCACTTTTGTTATGCTCGTACACAAAAAGAATTTAATTATAAATAAAACAAAAACATTATTTTTCATGTCATTTTTTTTTTCTAACCCACACTCGCACAATTTTTATAAATGACTGTCATTCTCTAAAAAAAAAAAAATATCATGATTTAAATTAGTGTTTGATTTGATGATGCTCCAATGGTTTTCAGAACGAAACAACTTCGATGTTAATAGCGCATGACAGAATTTGTGTCATGAAACTCCAACAATACACACATAAATATGTCTGATATTGTTAAATTTGTTGATAAATTTATATATACTGTAAATAAAATGTACAATACCATATGCAATTTTTTCAACTTTGTTGTTGTTATTTAATTATTATAAAATAGGTTTCAATGATATTGGAGAATGAATTAATGCTGATAAGTAGCTATAAAGTTTGTAAAAAATAAAAATAAAATAAAATAAAAAAATGAGCACCGCAAATTAAATATTTTGTACTTGATTACGTTATAATTAAATATTGTAAATAATTGGCTGATGTTATCGCAGGAGTGAGTGCTTAATCAAGTGCGGATCGACGGAGGATAGAAGGGAAGGGAGAGAAATGGGTGGGGACAATTGTGTGCCGAGTGCTAGACTCGCCCTTATATAATATTATGGTAAATAAACTCTGCATGAAAATAAGTATAATATTTACTTACCGTTATAAACTACCTTTTATCACAAATTCATTAATTGTTTGATTTTTTTTCTAAATTATCAATGTTATTGTAATATATATGCATCCCCAAACCCTGTTTTTCTCTCTCTCCCTTTCTTTCCCTCTTACCGGAATTGAGAAGCATATGCAATGGAGTTAATTAGTTAATTAATTCAATATACATTTTATATCAATTAAATATTTTTTGTGATACTTCCATGACAATAAAGTTTTATTAATATTAGGGATTGATGTTGTTAAGAGTTATATTGATTTTTAAATGACAGAATTTGTAATGTATTTCCATTTAATCAGTTCACATTGACGGAGGATAAAAACATGCACGTTACAATATTCTTTCATGGTATTCTTATCTAGAAATTGATACAAAAAAACATTAAACATGTACTGCGAGTGGGGGGGACGTATTATGAGAATTCAAGTTGCGGTTTATAATATTTACATCACAATAATGTATGGGCTAGTCCAGATAATCCGTTTCGCTGTTTTATAAGAGTGTAAAGGCTACCAAAAGATTTCAATTGCAAATTAATGCTGCGTCACAGGAGTGGACTCAGTACAGATTTTTTTATTCATTTTAAATATTGCGTGGAAGGACTAAAACTTATTTTAGGGACCTTGAAGCCTATATATAACCTCGCTGATCACGTTCCGTTATTCCGTATAATCCACAATATATGCTGTGGACGCTATGGTATCATTCGATTGGCTCATTAAAAATCAGTCGAGTAAACAATATATATATTCTGCACTTTTCAAACGAATTTTCTTCACATACATTTTTTTATGGATATTACTGACTGTTCGCTGCCAATGGCTGCCATCACCCATACAATGTATTGGTTTGTGTTTCAGAATGAACGAGAGCGCGTGGAACGTGACGGTGGAGCGTTGGCGCCACGCGCTGCCAGCATCAGTGCCATGCCATGAGCACTGGCTGCGATACCCACCACCACGGCCCGAGGTACACTACGCACTTGGTACGGTGTTGCTTCTCGTAGGCACCACAGGAACCCTAGGCAACAGCCTCGTGCTCTTCGTATTCACAAGGTTAGCTATTCCCTGATCCTTCTCAGTCATACGTAACACTTCAATTAATTTAGTTATTCTTCATTTGTACTCTTTAATGATAGGATGTATAATTAATATTAAATTACAAGTTAAACCATTTTCTTTGAGTTTATTCTTATTATTCATGTATTCATATGCTGCTAATGTAAAAAATGTCAAATTTTGCTCTTGATTGTGTTGCTTACTTAATTAAATTGTACTGTACATATTGCGGTTTTTATATATATGCTGTAATGTTTAATATATTTTAATATTTTCACGAGGCATTGGATTTTTGTTGACAGCAATATTAAATCAATGCTACGCTGTTGCAATACTGTTATGATATTAATGTAAACTGACAAGAAAGCAGAACAGCTCCATATACTGCCCTCTCCCCCTCCCTTAGAATATTGGTATGATCGTAGCGCAATATTGGTAAAAATATTTGTCCAAGATTGGATTTGAAGATGTCTTCCAAGAAGACAAATTACCATTACACATCTTCTGACAAGCTATGATATATGTATAATTTATTACAATTCAGTCTCAGAAACATTAATGTACATTGCAGCTAATGCATTTAAAAACATGTCCAAACGTGTTCTTTTTAGAAGGAGACTTTTAAGTTCTACTTCATCAAAGCTTTTTTTTTTATACTGAACTGCCTGAAAATACAATTCTAAATTTGCAATATATGGTTCTTATACAGCACAATTGAATGCAATATAAATTATTTTTTCCTCGTAAAAAAATGTATAATACAAATTATGTTAATTAAATAATGCATTATATTTAATTGTTTGCTTGTTTCGTTTATTACAGGACAAGTTTGGCATGATCCAACTATATATCTATAAGATCGTCTATGTATACAGCCAAAATGGGTGAATAAAGAATTTGAGTGATTAAAATTATTATTTTTAATATCTCAAGCATTTCTTTTAAGCCGGTAATAATAATAATAATAATAAATGTTAATTGAGCAAACATAGCAATACAGCAATGTACATTTATATTGTACAAAAAATAGAAATAATACAATATTAAAATAAAAAATAATTAAACAGAATAAAAAAAAAATGTTTGTTGCTCAATTGGTGACGTGTAAATTCTGTAAAATACAAAAGCACAAGCACAAAATGAACATTCACCCAATTAGTACGGTAGTACGGTAAATGATACAATTAATTTATGCTTACAAGAAAATTGAAGCTCCTTTTTCAAGTGACTTTTAAAATCTTGCATAAAACGTATACTGAAAGGAACGCTATAAGAAAATGACTATTCCAGAAATGCAATTTTTTTATATACACACTGGTTGCAAGAGGAGTTAAAAATGCCTTGTTACTAAAAACGTATATTGCAATAAATTTAATAAAAAATTGTGTCATGTAACACTGCTTTAAAAAAAAAATTAAAACTGTTTCTTTTTTATTGCTACACTTTTTTTTTTAATATATGAATATATATATGAGCCACATAACATTCGATGTATGTGCTTAAACATTTCAAATGCTCTTTACCCCCACAGCGTTTTGCTTTCAATTAACTCCAATTACATATAAATCTGTTGACCTCAAATTATAAGTTACAAAGAAAGAAGAGCAATTAAAAAAGTCGAGGAAACGTAAAAACAGCACCCTTCTCTCAAGTGCTGGAACCTGATGAATGATGATTGATTATTGTGATATGTTCTAAGCTTGGAATTAAAGTGCCCATGCAACTGCAGACCAGTACACATACCATGGATTCTAAGGATTCTAAGAAATTTTCATTTAGCGTATAGTTCATGCACTATTTATATGTAGTATATATATATATATATATATATATATATATATATATATATATATATATATATATATATATACTACAAAAGTTCATACCACACACACATAATATGTGTACATTCATATAACATACGGTTGCCTGAAATGCAATCAATAGAGAAAGAGGCAGTTGGGCAGACAGTCAGTTGAGAGAGTGAAAGGAGAGGAGGCAACACAAATTATGCCAGCCAAAAGATGGGTAGGCGCAGACAAGCCTCATTGTTCAAAGTACGCTACTGAGGAAAATATGATGGCTCTCATTTCTGCTGTACAAAAATTGCTAGCAAACCAATCAAAACCTTACGCTTGAGGCGTTAAACGGACATGACATGTGTTTGGTGACATGAAATAAGACAAAAAAATGTTGACTTTTTGCTTCGTATTAAAATGAACAATGTATTCATATAATTTTGCTTATTAAACCGAATGTGTGACCCGCTGTGGGTGGGTGGGTACCTAGACTTTCTGTTAGCAGAATTTAGAGGATGAATTCTAATAATACTCTATAAACATTAATAATTTTAAAAAATCAAAATCTGAGTAATTAAAAAAATAATAATAATTAGTACTATTATCGAGATTGTATATTTTTTTAAATTCGATAGTTTGAGAAAGATTAAAAAAACTGAAGACCATCGCAGGTCACTGAAATTATTAAAAGGCCGAATATAAGCTTTGTAATTAAACCAATAGGTATTTAATAATATTTGGCTACGCCAAATCCATTCTCAATACATTTTTTCAGTAATATTTTTTACATAGTTAAAAATATAAATAAGAGCAATATACATATAGAATGTCAAAGAACAACATTACTTAACAAAATTTATTGTGTACAAATGTATATTGTGTATTTCAACAATGATAATCAAGAACACCTCGGCCCCTCCAAAAGAAGCGCACACAAGAAATTTCTTTTCCCCGTATTCCTACAATGCATAATAATATAGATGAACATAAAATATAATTATCTATGTGAATATGAAATAGAAAAAAAACTTTGTAATAATTACTAAATTTTCCTAAACATGTTAAAAACACAGGTATAACACAGGTTGACAGGACCATTAACATACGTAAAGGAAAGAGTACAATATTAAAATTTAATAAACATTTCATAATTTTAATTGTTATAAGTTATAATAGTTATAAGTTTTAAATATAACGATAACATAGCCTCAAATAATGTTCTACAGTGTTCCATTTTTACAGTAATTCTAAAATCGAAGTATAAATTGTATTATGTTACGTACGACCTATCAACATGATTTCTCTACACATTCTGCATAATGTATGTGTTCCTTAAAATTTACTTTTATAACACTTCATAATTTTTAAAAACTTCTTAAATGAGAATAATGAAAATGTTAACGTTTAACAGAAAACGTGTAAGTCTTATATAAACCTGCACAGAAATTTTCACTGAGCTTGTCTGCACGGAATATCAATATTATGCCTGGACCGTGCCAGTGGGCGCACTGCCTGCGTGGCTTTTAATTAGTTGTCGAGCTCAAATTCTACTATATTTTATTTATGATGCGTATAGCTTTCAGCTAGGTTCAAAAACAAAAGCTCAAAGAGTGGTTACTTTATGATGGTGAGATTTAGCCCTTGAATTCGTCCTTGGTTGCTGCATTATTCAGCACATTTAACAAGGAAAGGGGGGTGGGGGGGGGGAAATTCACTATTTATTACGAAGAATTCTTGTGGCATTGTGGAAGAGGATTGTTCAATTAGCTTTGGTTGGGATATGGTGTAACCTCTCGTTCATACTTTCGCAATCTGGTTGATGAAGAGTTCACACGTGCATTCTTGGGGTGTTCAACTAACCTATAAATGACATGGTTTCATGCGTGCATAAGTGCAGCATAGCCGTTATAATATTACCTATAACTATAGCACCCACCCGCTTGACAAAACTGCAAGTCACAATGAGAAAGAAGACGCTAAATAAACCAAAATCAATTTAGTTCATTTAAGTCTTAAACGTTTGAAAGATTGAATGAATTCTTGAAAACAGCATAATTATATTTATAAGTGTTGATTGCTACAATAAATTTTAATGTTAATTTGTTTTGTTTCTCATAAATAAACTGGAACTGCTTCGCTGGAACATAGCGTCCACAAAAATATTCTTCAGAAATATACATGCATATATAATTATAATATATATATATATATATATATATATATATATATATATATATATATATATATATATATATATAAACCGTGTTCAAAACCGTAATGGTTATTTTCCTTAAAATGTTTAGTTGGAAAGTTCGATATCAGATCAAATTTATGAATTATGAAAGTCATTTGAGTACTTTGTCAAATAACTCATGTCAATGTTAATGCAAACTGTCAAGTAGCCATTACTTAGATGGAGAATGAACGTTATTCAGGTTAAATGTGTGCTTAGGTTACAGAGGCAATATTAAAAATTTCTGAAGTGAGAAAGTAGGGCACTTTGCTACGCATGTAAAGAAACGAGCTATAATATTTATTTTTAAATATATTATTAAATGATCATATGTATTATTTCATATTACATACAGTAAATCCCAAGAGGTAAATTTCTGACGAGATGATAAAATATCATTGAGCTCTATACAAGGCCTTGTATAGAGCTCAATGTAAAATATATTCAATATAATTATTTCCTAGAAGATAAAAAAATCGTGAGTATACTTAAACAAGCAAATATCAAATTTTACATAATAAGACAAAATAAAGACAACACATTATTTCACAATATTAATTATAAATTTATACTTTTTTGACACTAGCTTATATTCAATATCATTTTGCTTACACATATGTAATTACACTAAAAAAAAAAATATAAATAACTGTGTCTATATTTTAAATTTAGATGTATAATTTAAGTCATTATAGGAATCTAAGTTGTTATAATGTTATAAATATAATTATATTCCATTAGTAGAAATTAAAATCAACAACAATTATTTCATTTTAATATAATAAATCCACTACATATATTTTAAATACCTTTTCATTTTGTTGTCTAATATCAACAGATCAATAGGTATAGAAATTTAATATTATGAAATATAGCAATAAGAATACTTATTGACCCATTCTGCAAGTCGTTGGTTGTAGACGAACATTATTTCTAGCATTTCTTGTAAAATAATAATGAATTTTATCATTAAAATCAAGTATAACACTAGAATTAATTAATTTATGCTGAATTTTATAAACCATAATTACAACCCCTTTAACTTTGTTAATATTCAGCAGGATCTTAACTTATTAGTGATAGAATATACTTTGGGAGTTCCGTTCTACAGTGGGTGTCATATTTAACTTGGATATGGTCGTGTTTGTAACGCTCTCAGTCATTGGTAGCCGGTTTGTAACGAAGGACATCACTGGCCGAGCCGAATGACTCCCGAGCGCTTCCGACCATAACTAAGTTAAATGTGACACCCACTGAAGTTAATTTTGGTATATAAGAATAAATTTTACTGCTCTGTTTTGCAGAATCTGTTAATACTTTTTTAGTAGTTCCACCCCAAATAGGTAAAATATGGTTAATATGAGAATTTAAAAAAGAATTTAAGATATTTATAAATACATATTTTCATACATGCAATGTAGTATATAATGTACCCCAAAATGACTAGATATTTTTTCTTAATAACATCAATTAACATGTTTATCCCATTTAAGATGGGAATCGATAGTTAATCCAATATCAGATGAGATATACTGCCATTCAAATTCTCATCATATTTTTATATTCATGTGATATGAATGATTCTTTGGATTTTTTGTTTTATAATATTAATTAATCATTTTTTGCATTTAGCCAATCCATAATTAGTTTTAAATCATGATTGATATAATCAATGATAAATAATTTTATTTGCATAGCTCAGGCAAATATCAGAAGCAAATAGAACAATTGTGCCTCTTAATTTTAATTTAGTTATATCATTAATACAAAAATTAAATAAAGGAGGTCCCAGTACACTTCCTTGAGAAAACCCACACTTAATGTTAACTTTTTTTATTATTCACATTTGGTCCAGGTACATATTGATGTATTATATTTTTTAAATATGACAACATTTTTTACTGCTGCCCGAACTCTGTTAACTGTTTTGAGTACTTACAACTTACATATTTTTAATGGACAACCTGCATGAAAAAATTTTATTGCAGAAATAAATAGAGGGTACCAAATTATGCTACTATGAATTTTTTTTTCAGATTTTTTTGAGTCCCAGAACTATTTTTAAATAATTATTGAAAGTGCGGCCACGCCCCCTGGAGGCGTCAATAGGCGTCCAGGCTCTATCCTTTTTATTCAGGATTCAGGGGTGCCAACTTAACTTACAGAACTTTTAATAATTATTTAAATATAGTTCCGGGACTCAAAAAAATCTGAAAAAATTCGGAGTAGCATAATTTGGTATCCTCTATTCATTTCTATAAAAAAAAAATCATGCAGGTTATCCATTGTTATTACTAAATTGTAAGAAAAACAAACTTGCAGTCTACCTTATTGACATTAATTAATAACTAAAAGAAGCAGAAAAATGTTGCTAAATATAATTTACATCTTTCATGTTGACATCCAGCAGCGGAGAAAAAAAAAAGTAATTACAGTGATGCGGTTTACCAGAGAAATTCTATTAAATTTTTATTTAACGTAAGCTCTCTGACTTTACCGTGCCTAAAAACTCAAGCTGCTGAATGTAGCCAACAGATAAGCGCAATTAAGATTCTTTCTAAAAGTTTCCAAACCAAGTTTTTTTTTTTTTTTTTTTTTTACAAGGATACACCCCTAAGAGCTTACAGCTCGCGGCGGGGTACTGGGTAGGGATAAGGTAGGGAACGGATAGTGTCCACGGCCTGCATGCTTACGGGTCCCAGCATTCGCTGAAGTGAGACTGAGGGAACCGTGGAAAACCTCAGTCAGGACGGACACCTCTACTTTTTCTCAATGGACCAAAGCGATGTCCAAAGCCTGGGGAACCACACACAAGTGCACCAATGCACTGGGTGGAAAGCGAGATGGATGAATTTACCCCAGGGAGGGAGCAGCGTATTTTTTACTTGAAACGGTCACCCATCCAAGTACTAACCACGCTCGACGTAGCCTGACTTCGGTGATCTAACGAGAACCGGTCAATGCACTGCGCCAGGCTCGACTCTGATTCTATGGTTCCTGCACCTTTTATAGGTTTGAAACTTTGTAAACTATTTTGGAGATGATGTTTCAAAACTACACTTTTAATTGATATTTTGTGAAAAACAAACACATCAAGCATATAATATATTAATTGTATTGCTTTATTCTTGGTAGCAGGATATGTGAGTTATTAAAAATAAATTTGCATGTATTGTTGTAGTGATCCGAGTTGTTTGTTTATGTGTGGACGATAGACGTATGTCTTGATTAAAAACTACCACATTTGCTTATATTGTGTAATCAATCGAAAAACAAATAAAGATATTATTATTATAAATAATTCTGGCAGTAATTTTCGATTCATTAGCATATGTATGGATAGCATAGTGACAAGTAGGGCATGTGGTTGCAATATCCATGCCTGCCTCTGTATATGAATGGCTCTCCATGCTACTCCTGCATTATACACTGTAAAATTATTGTGCTGTATTACAATGAATGCCCTTGGTAATTCTCTGGCCTAGCTGGATATACCATGAAGTATTATACAGTCATTACAAAAATAACAAGAGAACTGCATTTTTTTAACTGACAATGGAAATACTCACGTGTATTACTTTTACAACAATACTAACCTGACTTTCATTAATAATTTCCAGTAACCTTTATGTCAAAAAAGGGTAACTGTTTTCAGTTTCCATTCTTTTTTCTTTGTAATACTAATAGCTGTTTTTTTTTTTGTTTTTTGTTTTTTATCATAGAGTATTGCTAAAGATCGTGCGGCTTGGTTTCCTTGTTAGTACTGCACAACATAGTAAGAACATGCAGCAGTCAGTGAATGATTCTCAGCAGCAAAATGTAGTAACGAGAGTCATATATGCCTACGGGCTTCACATTGCAACGAGAATAAAGAAAAAAAGGGGAAAAATGTAACATCTAATATGCATGGTCACTGCAAATATAGAGCAATACAGCTTTTAAATAAAGTAGAAACAATGAATATTAGAACTTCGGAAAAAAATAGTGCTATACAGAGATATAGGAACAATTTATTAATTTACATACATATGAGGACCATAAATGTTACAAATAATGCAACTGTGTGTCTTTATGACATTTACAGTAGTTTCAAGGAAAACTTTTGTTAGTATATCTATCTTCTAAATGGAATTTATCGATATATTTGCTCCACAAAGAATATAAAAGAACTAGCTATATTATTAAAAGAATTGTGTTCCTTTAATGAAAGCTTCGTGTTTTATATTGTGAAAACAGCTTATATACAACAACGTTATATATACTGCCTTACAAGAAGAATCTTTAGCTTGATATAATCAATCAATATATATATATATATATATATATATATATATATATATATATATATATATATATATATATATATATATATATATATATATATATATATATATATATATATATATATATATATATAATATATATATATATATATAGTGGCTAGGATATTGAATAGTCAACCTCTCTCTGACAATGTATACTAAAAGTGATTTGTATAAATTGTTAATCTAATTAATAATTTTTTTCATTTGTGTGTATTATTATTATTTTCTCTTTGTTGTTGGTGTTGTTGGTATAATATATTATATATATATATAATATATATATATATAATATATACTATATTTTTTTTTATAGTTAATTTCAACGGGTGAATGAACACTTACAGTGAATGGACTGCTCGATCAGCAATCTTTTTCATTTGCTCTATGGGCTCTTTTTATTATTTTGACTTGTACGTTGTGATATATGTATGTTTGTGTCCATGAAAGAGATAATAAAATAAAAAATATAGGTAATTTTCCACCTATTAACACCTTCTTAACACCTACAGTACGTGACAAGTTGACAAGTACGTGTAGTATCTTGAGTGAGCGTTTTAGTGATGAACTATTATTGAACGGGTTAAACTACTCCCAATGATATAATATATGAGGTTAAAAGCAAAGAATTATTCCAATTTCTTGTTATTAACGCGCAAATAGGTGACTATGCAAGATAATCTCGCCGTTAGGCACCTTGTTTAGCATCAAACTTGTTGAGTTTTGTTTGAGTTACGTAACAATGCAGCCGGGCTAATAATATAACTCGTAAGTCGTAATCCTTCGAATTTTGGTGCTATTCATATTAACCTAAGGCGAGATCATATGGCCTAGATTTAAATTGTTGGAGTGTTCGTTTTAAGCAAGGGTATGCAGCAGGCCACACACCAAGTCACCCGCCACTCAGATCACTAATGAGCAACTTCGAAAACTTTTGTTCCTGAGAGCACTTGAAACTCTCTTCCATATTATTGACATTACGAGGCTTATTGACTGGCAGCCGGATACATATTACAAATATGCCAACATCTTCAATAACCTGCAACGTTATAGACCATCAAAAAAATTTTAAAGTTTCATTTTTTTGTTTTATTATTATTATTTTTTTTTTGCAACTTTTTTCATAAACTACTAAGTCACATTCTTACTGGATTAAATATAAATCTATATTAGTTATTTATCTTTCTACCATTATTATATATAAATAAAATATAAATGTAAAAATAGAGGCTCACTCATTACTTCAGCTGCAATGAGACGCACAGTTATAATGCGACTATAAAGTTGAAACAGTATGAAATGTGATACTAATATTTATATGCAATCAAAAATTTTAATCTGTCCTTCAGAATTTGTTATATTTCTCACATGGCACATTATTTATAAATAAAGTAATTTGTTAATGTTTGTGTTTAATTGCATGTGTGAAACAAACTGAAAAATATACATAAACATAATTACGTATCATACACTCTTATTAAACACATTTTAAATAGTGTACGTACAGTGTATATAGACATACACAACACATACATAAAAACATAAACAAGGCAAAAATAAGCAGAGATAATAATAATAGAGTAACAAACTAATATATCAACTATATAATTACTTATATAACAAGCATTAAATTATGTAATTAAACACAATCATATAATATATGTTATATCTGCCACTTTTGTGTTTGCCACCTTTTTTTATGTGCATTGTTATTCGTGTATATATAATGGGGTACTGACCAAAAGAAAAAAAAAAGTTTCAAGATTTTGTCAATATTTCAAAAGGCACGAGAATTTCATGAAGAACGATCCCTATTACATCATTCTACGACAATTTCCTGATCTTATATGATGTTTTATATATAACCTCTCAAAAGTGACGTCACAACTTTGCGTCTTAAATGGGAAAATAGATCAGTTAGCATTGCCAAATCCCATACTTAATATTTAAATGTAACCAAAACTTCATTTGCAAGGTTTTTAGGTGCTATAGAATCACGTAAATGAAGGTTTCAAATTCCTACCAGACTTACCTCAATAACTTTTCATTTTAGCAATGTTAAATTATGAATTTTCCCATTTGAGAAGCAAAGTTGTGACGTCATCAAAAAAAGCTTTAAAAATTCATATGAAATCAGCAAATTTTCGTAGAATGCTCTAATAGGGCTCGTTCTACATAGAATTCACAGTACTTTTTACTAGTATTGCTAACTCAAATACCGGTCATGCAGTACCTCATTATGTTTAAATAAATAATATTATATATGTCATATAATTATGATAAAGTTCATACTGCACATGACATATACAGTATAGTAGTTACAATGAGAATTTTTAAATGAAGAACAATTTAGAATCTATGTAAATCATATCATGGACGGGAGTGTACGCTATTTTTTTTTTTAAAATAATACACAGAACAAAGCGTCAGACTATAATTTTCACATAATGATAAAGGATTTAACACACAATTTGAAAACGGAACTTGGTAAATTTGCTGATTGTAAATTATTCATCATTTTTAATAAGCTGCATCGGAGTTTTATATATTTTTTTTGCAAAATTTATCGCTGAGCATAATTATACATGACATGTGATTTTTGCTTCCATGGTGCGTTCTTTGCTTTGCAATTCTTTCCAAGTGAGTTATAATTAACAATATAATAAATAAATCTAAGAAATATGAATGTGTCTTCCATTATAATGAGCAGTAGCCTCCGTACAATGCACATGAAAAGATAAAGGGAGAGGGAAAGAGAGAGGAGTCAAGCGTTGAATAGGAATGTTTTAGCAAACCCATCTCTGCCCGGTTATGAATAAATGTTTGCATGGTAATGTAAACACTGCTTGGAATCATCCTGAGTTGTGCTGGCGTTATTGGAGCTCACTGGATACACTTTGGAGTCAGTTGAAGTTGAAACTGAGGCGACGAAAGATATATGCAAATGCAAGCTTCAAAAATTGCACTGCAGAATGAAAACTGTATTAATTGTAAGCAGGCATTATTATTGGTATTATTTTTTGGTAACACTGCAGTTACAAAAATATTGTGTTTCGTAAAAACATCAATGAACAAGCATTATTTTATTTATTTCTTCTACAGTATAGCATTTTTTTTTATTCAATTTTTGGGTGGATAAATAACTCGCAGCTCAGATATTTATATTTTTTTAACCTTGCTTTCCGCATACATGTTAAAAGCTTTCTATTAAAGCATTAAGTCCAAAATCTATCAATTTAAAATTAAAAGTTGTAGTTTTATAATTTACGGATAAATTTTATAAAAAAATGAAAATTCATTTTTCTTTATGTGTTCGGTATGAAGACCCCAGACAGTGAAACAGGCCTGCATTGCAAGTATGTGTATAGAAGTATCGAACTTTTCGAACGAGATTTATAATATATATATATAAAATATATATATATATATATATATATATATATATATATATATTATATCATAAATATATATAATATATATGTATATTACATAATATTACAAACATTGATTAATTGCAATGCTCTTATTGCAAGGTGATGACGACAAGAAAATACCTCACAGAAACCCTAATTAAATACACATCCATTTCATTTTTTTAATTAAAATTTGGTGGATTGCAAAGACAGTTAACTCATGTATTTTGCTAAAAATTCTGCTATAATTTTAAGCACTCATAGCTATTGATTAAAAAAGAAGAGTTGTAATTTTATTACATTGATAAAATAATATAGAATTAATTAATTCTCAACTTTTTGTTTGTGCAATGTTGAGTTTGGTTATTAACGAGGCGAACAACTCAAGTCTTTTATTAAAAATTGTTTTATAAACCTCATCAAATATAATGATATACTTTTTAATTTGACAACGTATTGCATGTAATGTCACCAACCGGAAACAAATTGTAATTGGCCTGTGAAAGGGGATGGGTAGAACAAGAGCATAATATTATACTCGATATTAAAATATTTACATACATGATGTTTAAACCCAATGTGTGCGCACTGTATAGAAAGGAAATGGTCATAATAATATAACATTAATTAAGCTATATTGTTGTTTTGTATAAAGTTGGATTAAAGTTGAATCACCTCACAATGTGTTACATTCAACTAAAATACATTCAACTAAAATGCGATGAGTTTGAAACTGTGATCAATTTATATATATATATATATATATATATATATATATATATATATATATATATATATATATATATATATACATATATATTATTATGTACCCACCAGCAGAAAAAGTTCAAAACTTTTTGTAATTAAGCGCTATTATACTCAAGTAAATTCAAAAGATATAAACAATTTAATTTAAGTATTACGCCTGCCTCTCTGCGCAATTTCGTGCACGAGCTCGAGGGGAGACACTAATGTCACTCATTTAGAGAAGCCTTAATTGTGAAATTTTCGTTAAAAAATATAAACATGCATAAGAACTGATGCAAACAACTTTCAGGTGCTGATGATATTGTGAATTCAGAAGAGAAAGTGCAAACAGCGCATTGCTAACTCGTAAAAATAAAATCACAAGTAATTTTTTTATGAATGTTAAATTCAGAGCTTTAAGTTGGTTTATGTACAGTGCACATTACAAAACAACTTATGGTTGTCACTTGTTTCTTTAAAGTATCTAAAGGGTTTTTATTATCAAAATTCACATTACATTTTTCACAATATGGGTAGGATACAATTAAGTATCAAAACACCCTTCTTAAAGTATCTCCCAAGCATAGCACCACTAATATGAGGTTAGGCAAATTGTCTGTCTTTAAAGAGTAGCGGGTTGCCTACATAGCAAAATCTCGATGCGGAGAACTTTTTCCATACTTGAAAAATGAAACATGTATTTTGATAACAAAAGCTTTTAAACTGAAAATGACGTGAGTTGCAGACACTTTATCACGACTTAAGTATATATTGCACGATTGACAGCGTGGCGTTTGAATGTACTTGGACCCCTTCACTGAGTGTACTAATGCAACACAAACCTCATTAGTCATCAGGATCGAGTGTGCAAACTATTTTAGGTTACAGTTGAATTCCCAGCTTAACTTTTACAACTCATAAAAACTTAAACGCTTTTTATTGAAATTTTATCCCCCACCTCAATACTACCTTGATTTTAGAGGCAAAAAAAAAAAAAAAAAAAAAAAACGGTTTTATAACATCTTTTGTCTTATTCTCTTTTTTACAGAAAAAAATTCATTTTTACATTTTTACTACCTTGTACTAACTAAAATTGTACTTTATTATTTTTTATCAGAAAATAAAGCTTAAAGTCTACCTACCACTACATTGTCTACAGGGTTGATTCTTTGAAATGCTATCTGCACAAAGACAGAAGCATTGTTGGGAAAGCGTCATTGACAGCGCTTTCCTGCCTGCTAACTGTTCTTAATTTTTAGTGATATATAATATAATATAATATATATATTTTACTGCATAACTATTTATTGTATTGGTTCTTTGCAGGTTTGTAGCGTAGATTGCAAATTTTATATTGTATTGGATGTCTGATTTAACTATTGTAGTTTAATATGTAAGAACTAAAATGAAAAAAATCTTAATTTTACATTAATTATCATTTCATATCATTTTTATGAATTGAATGTACTACAAATACTGACGTAATCATATTAGAGAAAACTATAAAATAAATTTCAGTTCGTTTGATTGTGTGCAGGTTCCGGCGTCTCCGCGGCCCTGCCAGCTCATTCATCGTCAACCTTGCCGTAGCGGACCTGTGTAACTCGCTGCTGCACTCCCTGGCAGCCGCATCGGCCTTCCGAGGACACTGGAGCTTTGGTGGAATTGGTGAGTAGTCTTGGAGAACATAAAGCGAAGGCTTGATCACTTTATCTCTATAACTTAACTTTTGAAGTACCTTAAATAGTGGAGAAAAATATTTTATATTTATAAAATGTTAAACTATGTAGTTATAAAGCCTCAAAGTTGAAGATATTTATTTTGTAGTTATAATACACTACAAAGATATGGTGCTGCATCCATAGTAAATTTTGTTTAAGACTAAAAAGAAATTTAAATTGCTCACAAAAATTTGACGTTGGGTCGTAATTTAGTCATAAATTCCGACTTTGTGATTTGTTGTTAATGTAGGAGTCCAGTAATGTGTCTTAATATTGAGACCTAAAATGTTTAAAAAATCTTTAATGAAGAATTATGTGCATGCCCGATAGAAGAGAAGTGAGCCGAGAGAACAAAATATTAGTAAATAGATCTTATCATAATAAAATAACGTCAATGGAGTATTGACCTCAAATTTTTTTATTGCAGAAATGGATAGAGGTTGCAAAGTTATGCTACCCTGATTTTTTTTTAGATTTTTTAGAGCCCGGAAACTATTTTTAAAAAAATTATTGAAAGTTCTTTTTGTGACGTCACGAGACGCCGCTCCTTAAGAAAAAGATAGGACTTGACGCCGCGTGACGTCACAAATAGGACTTTCAATAATTTTTTAAAAATACTTCCCGGGCTCTAAAAAATCGGAAAAAAAATCAGGGTAGCATAACTTTTCATCCTCTATCCATTTCTGCAATAAAAAAATTGAGAACAATACTCCATTACGGCAAGAAATTTTACTTTTAATCATTCAATTTTAAGAATCAATCAATATAATGTTACATACCAGATATTTAATAAGAATCATTTACTTGATTTTATGCAATGAAATATTTGAAAGGTTAACAGAAAGCAACACAGCGTTGTGGAAGAAATGTCTTAAGAAAGTCCAAATTATATTTCATTTGACGAGGCAAATAAATAAATATCTAAGCAGCTAATATAAACAATACAGCAACATATCCATCTAATTTATTTATTTGATAGCTTCATTATATTACGTTGGATTTCTTTCATATTTACTTTCAAGTGGGTGGGTGGGCTACTAAAATGGTGTAATACTTTTGTTCTTGCTATAATTACATATCTTGTTGACTCAAGCTTACTTTTGTTCCATGATGGAGAAGCTATTTACACTTCAACATTTCTCGTGCTTTAAGTTCTTGGGCTTGGATTAGTTGTGTACACAAACTTTTTACTCTTAATTAACATTTAAAAATGGTTGTTTGCAAAAAAATTTACAGCAAGTGTGGCAAGTGTGCACTGCAGTCACTCGTATAGAAATAAATTAAAACTTCATTATGAAAAATTAATTACTTCCTCTGCTTCTACTCATGAAAAATAGCAAATAAATTGCTCATTAACTGTTATATTTTTTTCTAATCAAACGTTCGTGTAGATGCTATAATATACTCTTTATAAACTGTAAGTTCTCTTTGAGTTAACTTTGAACTAGCTGATGCTAAACCCATTTTACACTAATTAGATCTTGGTTGCACGATTCCAATGTTCATGTTGAGAATGTAAATTGTGACTAAAAAATGTGTCTCGTATTTAATTCAAGATTAAGATCAAGTACATTTTCTGACTTGAATGGGCTCACAAATATAGGACCAGGTATATAGTTGCATGCGTTATTTGAAAAGCTGTCGGTCGGAAGGTAAACAGTGTCAATGTGCACCTTTGGATGGCGTACTCGGAATCATCGATCCAGTCGAAGATCTGGTCAGTCTAATGATTCACGATTAGTTGCATGCTCCCTGCATTCTGGTAGCCTGCATGAAGGCACTGACGTATGACCTGGTGTTTGTGACCAACTAACATTTATGTACAGTACATCTGAAAACGTACCCTTCAAGACGTTATTTCTTATATCTCTATAAGAAAACCTTGGTAATGGAGTGGCTAAGTTGAGAATACTGAATTGGGTTCTGCAGCCTGTTATAGCCGATTGATTTAAGGAAGAACTGTAGTCGATCATGAGAGTTGCTTAATATATATAATGGCATGCAGTGCATGCACACATAGTTTATATTCAAGCCTGGGTTGGATTAGTTTATTAAATTAGTGAGGAATTACACACGAATTAAGAACGTCACTCTATCAAAACGGTTTTGTTTACCGTTGCACTACACAATGGAATAATTTACCTGCGGGGGTCAAATCACAACCACCTTCTTCTTTTTCTTTGTGTTTGAAGAGACATTTACAGAACTCTGTGTAATAATATAATGTATGACAAGGCCTATTGGCTATTAATACTATAATTTTATGGACAATACCACTTTTGTGCTATGGTGCCACTTTGGTGCTTCAGTATTGCCCTCACCCTCCAAACTACGATATTATGTCAATTTTATATACATATAATTTTATATATATATATATATATATATATATATATATATATATATATATATTTTTTTTTAATTTCATTTTATTGTATGTATTTCTGTATTTCTTGACATGGGTGAAATAAATAAATAAATAAATAAATAAATAAATAAATAAAACAAAAACGTAACTTTTCTTAATCGACAATCAAGTTTTTTTTTTATCAAACCATAATTAGGTAAATCTATTCCTAAATATTCCCTTATTTTACTAAGCCGAACCTTCCGAGACCCTAACTTATGCATTTCGGGGGCTTACCCGGAACGAGCATGGTCACGGCCTTGCAATCCATACTGATATTTACCTGTGACCGAGGGAAACCTTAGGACGTCAGGATGGTTGCTACAACTTTTGACAGTGAACCCAAAGTGCCAGAGTCAGGGGAACCGCAAAGCAATATAGGGCAATGATTTATCTCTGGGTGGGAGAATCATGAATATTTTTCTATATTTGTCACCTATCCAACTACTATCCACGCTCAGTGTTGCTTGACTTCAGTGACCTGACGAGACCCGGTCAATGGAAAGTAAAAAAAGTATTTACACCTGGATCATATTTAACTTTAACAGGCATCACTTTAAAAAAAAAGACTGGTCTTTGATCCGGTTGCGTAAAAAACTACTTTCCCACCTATAAAAAGAGACTGGGTTTTTCTCCTACTATTTTTTCAATGTTTTAAAACGACAAATATAATCACTCTTGAAAAAATCAAACTCAGAAGTTCAGAAATGAATCAACTATTAATTTCTTCAACATTTTATGCGGTCAATTATTTATTGCATATTTTAAAGAAAAATGTTCACGTTTCTGTCCTATTCTGGTGATAAACATAAATTATGGATTATATGGAATTATCATGCATAAAATGCATACTTAGAATTATCATAGTGTGCCACAGGAAATTCCTTTAGTGAATTACGTACCCCTTGTGAATACTTTTTCGAGGATCAAGTTGTCTTTAAAATTTGCTGACATCTCCAACTGCCTGCCGAGCGATCTGCGAGAAAGTACGCAAGTAATATCGATTCAAAAGAAATAATGGGACTAATCAAATAAACTTAGGTCATTTTGTATTGTTTTTTATTTGCATGCTGCACGCATATATATGTATGTTTTATTTTAAATCGAATACTGACTTAATATAATAACAAAAAAACAGGCTGTGAAAACATATCGATTGAAGTTGCCGCTACTAACCTCCTGAACTTACGTCATCTCAACTGAATTGATAGTTAACTCCATCCAATTCAACGTAGCCTCGAGGGCCTAAAAGTAATATTACTTAAAACGAATTTAGTCATTAGATCATGAAGCAACTAATTCCTAATAAGACTCGTTAATTCCATACGTAAGATAAAACTGTCAATGTTTAAATCAAAATGCAAAATAGACGAAACACGTGTATTTAATGTTGTAATTACTCACTGGATTAAAATTTAAGTATATTTTACTTTTATATAAATTAATGTAACTTTAAAAAATATATCCCTTTAAGAATTAAAAAAAAGAGAGAGAGAGAGAGGAAAACATGACGATGAGAATAACAGCCATGCAAATAAGATAACATAATTATACTGTATATCACGTGAAAAAACAGAGCTCAGTCCGAATATAATAATGATAATAAATGACTATGATGCAAATAGCAAAATAAATAGGTATTTAGCCTTTTAATAAAACAAAAAGCCGTTAAGAGAGATTTTTAGAGGTAAATAATTGTTCCAAGCATGGCAAGCCCTAAATAAAAGGATTTTTGATGAGCCTCTGAGCTAGTAAAGAGAAGAATGTATGTACATACAATAAATCTTGTTTGCTACCTCTCCCGGGTATAGAACTGCTCTTTCATCAATTGAAATTATTTTTAGAGACTTGAAAAACAATATAATATATATATATATATATATCAGGGGCGGCTCGTGCCCCTTTTCCGTGGGGGTGCTGCCTGACATGGGACCCGCAGAACACCATGGGGGGGTTTGGGGGGCGGAGCCCCCCAATGGCCCGCCGCAGGCGCGATTTTTTTTTAAGGACACGCCCCTTTTTTAGGGTAAAATTATGACAAAATCATATAATAATGCTCTCAACAACGAAGCAGAAATTATCTAAAATAAAAAAATGCATGCATTTTATTTATAATTTGTTATGACATGCACTTATGCGAGCCCTTTTAAAATCGTGATTGAATGTTTCAAACTTAATATAATATCCAATTTTTAATTATTTTTTTTAATTCATAAGTCCTTTCACGTGGTAAGAAACATATATTTATATAAAAATAAATATTGTTTTAAGCCCTTTTTTTTAAATAATAGTGTCAATCAAAATGCATTCAAACTGCATTGTTAATATGAAACCTGAATGTCTGGTATAATTTTTACGCAATGTATATAATGAACATCAAATAAATCGATCATGGTATATACAATATGTACAAAATTAGGCAACAACCAGAATCTAATATAAATTTTTAAAGACAAAATTTAATAAAAAAATAAAAAATGAAATTTATATAAGAAAAAATTGCATTATTAAACATTATTTCAATATTATTAGTATTTATTTAATTGAGAAAAAAATAATCGTAATCCTGTTAAGGTAGAGATAACACGGATCAGCTGACCTAATGCTAAAAAAATCTCAGTCATGAAAATTACGAAAAAAAAAAAATAAAATGTTCTCCTCTACATCGCCTGTCAGGTATCCGGCATTTTCGGTGTAAGACATTTCGGTGTAAGGAATGTTCGGTGTAAGCGTTCGGTGTACGGAACTTTCGGTGTAAAGAGAAAGGAAGATTCGGTGCAAGGAATTTTCAGCGTAAAGAAAATTTGGTGCAACGTTAATAAAACTGTTAAATATAAAATAATGTAATTGTTTTTCAATTTATTAATACTTTTTCTATTTGAGGTCAGAATTAGAAGAACTAGAAGAACTTATGCTATATATATCAATAGTCAGTACATGTTGTCAATATGCACCGAACGCTTACACCGAACATTCCTTACAACGAAATGTCTTATACCGAAAATTCCTAGAATCCCTCTCGAGCGGTATAACAGATCAAAGATCCAAATTTTTTTATTATTGTTTTATTTTTATTTTAGCCATGCAATATTTCTTTGATTACTATCGCATATTTGCTGCTAAATAATGTACTGCCGGTACACGCAAACCCGGGAAAATAAGCTATATATTTTTCTCATCCTGGAGCAGTATAGTTAACGAAGTTTTCTTATATTTTGTATACTCGTACAATTTTACAACTTGTTTTTGTTTTATTGTTTTATATTTATGTTTGAATTTTCACATTAATGGTATAAAATGCTGTAGTGAATAATTAATAAATAAATAGCTCCCATGTATATCGACTTGTTCCTGGTAAACTTATAATTTATAATAAAATACATGGGCGCGATTCACGAACGAATTAAGCTATCCAGATTTCTCACTTAATTAATTCGATCGACGTTTAGTGCCATCGAGTTAGACTGGCGCTAACTGTGTGGTTAGTAAGAAACCTGTTGTTGTCGTTGTTCGAACGTGAGATCTCACGATTGTTTACATGCATACACCACTTAATTTTCAAAAGACAAAAGTGTTGGTTCTTTTGGGACAATCATATTTTTATTAAAATAAAATAAAAGTGCTGGTCTTCATTCCTCAGGTGCTTCAATATATTTAGTCAATCTTTGTTAGTATATTCACTGATTAATGTAATTAAAATTTTGTTAATCTGCTCAATGAAACCATATTACAGGAAAGGTCTTCGAAGTGTTGTTCAAAATTATTCCCGCATATCAAATACCACAAGCTCATTGGTTCTGTTGAACCAATGAGCTTGCGGGTACTGCCGATCGCACAGTCCCCGATCGCTCCAAAATCACACGGCTTGAGTGGGAGTTGAAGAGGAGGAGAATGAGGGTGGGAACACTGCTTTGGGCTACTGCTAGTAGTGGCAGTACCTTCCGCTGGGCAGCGCTGAGGGAATAAATTTACGCGGCAGCGGCAAAAATTTCATGATTTTAAATGTTAGAACTGATAAAAATTTGCTGGAAAGTTCAGAAAAATTATAGGATTATTTGATATTTCTAATTGTGTGTTTGTTCCCAAAATTTCTGGGGGGGCTGCAGTACCGCAGTACTATAGTACGAGCCGCCCCTGATATATATATATATATATATATATATATATATATATATAATATTCTATCATAGTAATAATATTGACAGCTTGACCCAAGAATTATCAAAAACACACACATAGAAAGAAGCCATTCATTTTGTTACTGAGGATTTTATGACGCTGAGCATAGCACAGTTTTTGAAAATGAAATATTTAAATCCAACTGCTAAGCAAACAGCGAGAAATTATTTTTCTTGAATAGAACTAAAATAAACAATTACTTAATGTTTTTGCGTTTTTGCAGCTGCGAATATTTTTAAACCTCTTTAATATGCTGTAGAATTTTGTGTGAAAACAAAACAAAAACTTTAAAAAAGCTTTTTCGTCTCACCACATTTCACAACAAAAGTGAATAAAATTAAATCATATTAAGATTTTACACTAAAATGGCTTTGTTTGTGTGAAGTTGTGTGTTGTGTGTGTGTGTGTACTGTGTACTTTTCAAGCGCCTATATCTTATCTTTGTTATGAAAATATACGCAACAAAGATTAAAAAGTTTCAATATTCCAAGTTAACTGATAACTTTGCATATTCAGATAATATAAATATATTAAATAAAAAGTAAACAACATATACTGCTATTTTTTTTTTAACCTTGCCTGATGTAAATTCTTTGCAACCAATTGAACTTATATCCAAATAATTGAGGAAATCAAATGCAAATTTAAGAGTGAATGGATGTATTATACTGTACACACAAACTTAAGTTCTTAAATACACAATTGATTCATGAATCAAGAATAAAATTATTGTATCATTATTATAATATGTTTATTTATGTAAACTTAAGGTAATTTTATTTCTAGACATAAGATTTAGATTAAGAACAAAAACCTTTGTACTTCTATATTGTATTGTGTACAGCCACACGAGGAAATAAATAAATAATTATGTACAGGGAGCGTGAGATCCATCAGATTCTCATATAGTTCTGAAAAGATGATAGATAGAGTGCATACATTTACAAACAGACCCATATAGATTTTGAAAGCATATCGGTACGGTACGTTGCTGTCTGTTGAATCCTCATAGGCAAAGTATCATAGTGTTAGTTACACTGTCGGATTAAAAAAATAGTCCTATATTTATAATATATATACTTTTGGCACAGTCACGTCATTTCGAGTTAGTTTTGCAGCGGCACCAGCGACATGCTTCTACATTAATGAGCTTAATTAGGTAGCAATTCAGTCTTTGTGATATTTTAATTTTGAAACAATATTTTTACTTTGGTATATTCCGCTTATAACTGAATTACAAAATCAATAAAGTTAAAATATTTATTTATGCTGTATGCATAACTAATAAAAATATTGATTGATTATAGGATTGATTACTGCATGATTCTTGGCAAATAGTTCAAAAGTTGATTGTATTTTATGTTTAACACCATGCATATATGAGAACTTTTAACACAATGTGGTAATTCCATACTCGTCATACAATTCAGGAATGACTTACTAACCTCAATTATAATCGGTAATAATTTAATCATAAATATGGCAAGACAATTGCATTGGTACGTGAACCCTGACTTTGTTATAATAATCTTTGTTGCGTATATATTTTTAGTGCCCGATCGAACTTATGTCCAAGAACATCATAAGAAAATCAAGTGCAAAAAGTACACTATTCTGGGTTTGCAAACAAACACATTAATAATTATTAATTTCTTTGAATAAAGGTAAAGAAATTGACAGCAATTAAATTGGAGCTGGCTTTAATCACCAAGGTTTCTTTTGTTTAAATCTGGTAAATGCCTTTAAAAGTGATCTTGCAGATTGCAATTCCCGACAAAGAATAATAATGATTATAACATATTAGATTTTTTTTTTTTTACTTCTTTTTCCCCTCAAAGTGTTTTTTGTAAGTTTAATATTAAAATAAGATGTTAAAGTATTCATGTAACCATGCAGGTAAGAACAGCATATTGGTGATTGCTGCATGGTTTTGAAAAATTCAACCTCAAAAAAATCTCTCTCAACTCAAGTAATACCCAAGCTCTAATCAAAAACTGTTTGAAAATTAAAAGAGAGTAAAATAGGTCTTTTGACTGGTCTTTTCTACAATGAACTCATGTACTTTTCAGAAGTTTCATGCAAATTTTAAACTAATCAATTGATGAAGCAATCCATCAATGATTTTGACATACCAATGAATACAGTATAGTGAAATAGTGAAATAAAAGTTAGATATAATTTTTAATATTGAGTAGTTAAATTTCGATTAATTCAATTGTCATTATTACAAAAATATTGCTCACCAGCCTCATAAGAATTTATTATAGCGTTTTCTTACATGAAGACTAATATATTAATGTAAAGCATACAGGCTACAGCTTTGTTATAATAATGATTTTTTTTAGCAATTAATGAGTTTGCACAGTGAATGCCGCACTCTAGTATAATATGCGAACAATAAAACCACAGTGGTTCCGGTTCATAAAGAGACAATTCTGCCTTTGAAAATGTACCTATAACATTTCAAAACACAACCTCGATCTTCAAATAAAAAATATTTATTTATGTAATTTAATGTAATGTAACCAGGATTGTACATGTACTGTGCCTCTTCATTTTAGATTTATTATTAAATTTGAACTTTTTGTATTAAATATCTTGGATTTTTAAAGCAAAAAAATTAGATTGGACAAAATTCACATTTATATATAAATGTATTATATACATAAAAAAAATTACATGCAACTTTCAAATATTTTCATTTCATTTTTTTGTTTTTTGTAAGAAAATAATACCTTTTCAATGTGCTCCTCTTCATGTTTCAAACTTCGTTTTGCTCGACCCTGTTTTTCTCATTTGTCCCAAAATTACAAGTGCATCTCTGTAGTTCTAAGTCAAGTCAGGGTGAGTTAAATTTTCTAGCGGCGTAAAATCTGACCGACACAGTATTTGAATCCAATATTATGTTCTTTGTCTGGTTCTCAGTGGGCTGAAATCTTCAATATTATATCCAAAATTTACGTCCTGTGTTTTGCTGCACTGTAATGTTTGAAGTGCGGCTTGTTTTAGGCTGTGTGCTGTACGCATGTGGCGTGGGCTACTTCGGGTTGCTGAGCATCGTCACACTGGCAGCCATCGCAGTGGAGCGCTACATGGTAATCACCGCCAAGCCGTTCTCAGGCAACTGGAAGATCACTCAGTACGGGGCACGCAAAGTAAGTCTACATGCAGTACACCTGGATTAAGTGTCATGAGTCCATGGATATCACCTGCCTATACCAATGTTATTACTAATTAAATTCTATCATCAGAACTGGGCTAGCCCAATATTTCCTTTGCTTGATCGATGTAACATACAGCCTAACTGATTGTGGACTACGTTTAATCTGTCTTATTTATTTTTTTGTATATTACGTAGGTTACTGGATTTGATTTTTTATTGAGAAATACACTATTTATTTATTATTACATAATTCAGCACAGAAAATCTTTCCATACATTTTTTTTCCCTGTATGACAGAGTCTACTATATACTTGATTGCCAGCAACTATCACGTGACTTTTTCCCCCCCCCCCCCCACTTCGATTCCTCGGACCTGCCTTAATTTGCTAGATCTACTTACAACTTGAGGGGTTTTGTGAGTTCGTCCCAGACCGGTGTGATTACAATAAAATCTATCCAAGCATTTACCTGTGTGCCTGTTGAGGTAAGCCTATGCCATCAATTAATTATGCTTCTACATGTCATTTTGTATTTCATATTATATACTAACATACTAACGTTGCTCGAGATAGGTCACTACCTTCCAAGTCTTATAAACGCAAGTAACATGGCCCTACCACTGCTAAGCTGTCATAAGCTCAGAAAAGCGATAAGAGACTTATCTTACATTGTTTGTTCATGCAGATTTTATTCAAAATAAGTGTATGCACCAATCGCTCGGCTCCACTTTCTATGATTAAAGCTCCTATTACACGTTGCGATTTTATTCACGAACTCTCTTACACTGTTTCTCGTATACACGAGAAAACGCTAACAATGGACAACATACATGAAAAAATTTTATTGCAGAAATGCAGGTTTTTTTTTGAAACCCGGAACTATTTTTAAATAATTATTGAAAGTCCTGTGATTTCAGTTGGCACCCCTGAATTCTTAATAAAAAGGATAGAGACTGGACGCCTATTGACGCCTCCAGGGGGCGTGGCCGCACTTTAAATAATTATTTAAAAATAGTTTTGGGTTTCAAAAAAATCTGAAAAAATTCAGAGTAGCATAATTTGGTACCCTCTATTCATTTCTGCAATCAAATTTTTTCATGCATGTTGTCCATTTAATATCCGGAACACGTTCTTTTTTACTCATACGCCAAAAATTGTAAGTGATAATTTTATTATACATTAAATCTTACAATAATGTCCCACAAATTATTATAAGTGGTGCACATCATGTTATCATAATTCATTTATGTAATATTACAAGTAATTACAACAATATAAGCACATCAAAAAATAGTAAGTCGAAACATCGCGCATAGTGATGAGATGTATGACGTACATCATGATATAACATGCCATATAACATACGTATAATATTTTACATAGTTATAAAATATAATAAAAAAATTGTGCATATTACGACAAATATTGATTAATATATATTTGGATTACGTTATACCAACGTATTTGTAAACAAATTAATAATTTTTGCATTTCGAACGGTACAACATTTTTAAAAGTGTAAGTTTTTCATCACAGCGTGTTAATACCCGTTAAGGCTTCACGAAATTGAAACAACACAGTTAAAAAAAAAAAAAAAAATCTTCGAATTAAGCTCCACATAACGCTAATTTTTCCCAGCAAAAAATGCTACCTTTTTACCAAAAGAATAAATGGGGGGGATTATGCATCACAAAATTATTTCGTGAGATATGGGGAGGACACGAGGGATGATAGCGTTAGGAGCATGTTTGATTGCTTTTACCATGATAGTTGAATACAATTTAGCTATGTACTCTTTGCTCCTTAAAAGCCCAGAAAACTCTATTTACCTTACCAGGCAATAGTATGTTGTTTTCATATCTGATTTCTGACGACGTTGATAACGAATAATAGAATAAAATAATTTACTTATTAAGCGATGTTTGGCTAAAAAATAAAAATTGACTGTTTAAAATTCAATTAAATTTAACCAGATCGAAAGGTTTACAAATATTTGTATTCAGTGTTATTAAACTGTATTCCTCTATTTGTTTCAATAATGCGTCATTACGTCATTACCCACACACAGTGAGGATACAAAATTCGTTTCCGAGCATATATTTCTAACAAACATCAAACAAAACACTTTTATTAACATTTATAAAATCAATACACCTCTATAATTTTAAATAATAATTTAATTGGTTTTTTGTTAAAAATAAAATAATGCGACCACACTTAAAGGTGACACTGAAAAATATTACAGTTTCAGCATATCAAAACATTAATACAGTATGTACTAAGGGCGGATATAATATTCTTTTAAACATCCGCCGCGACTCAGGAAAATGCTAAAAACTACCATTTAGGTATAAAAACTAATTACTACACACTCTACCTCTTGGAATCACAAAATAAAAATAATGAAGAATTTATATTCGCTGACAACTAATCACATCTGGAATTTCTGTATATGAGTTTTATTGCAAAATGATGGGCACGGCCCGGGTAATATCGTTTCCTTTCGTTGTAAATAGCTCAATCCAATTTCAAAAACAAAAATGATTAAAAATCAAATATATACTCCAAACATGGATCAATTTTACAAGATAGAAGCGATATCTACATCATGTTATAAAAACGTTTTATATAGTATATTATAGTATCTGGTATCAATATTAATTATATTATAATAAATAAACTACATGTTAAAAAATATATGCGTGTAATCGAAGTAGCGGTAAAATACATTTTATGACATGAAAAAAGAGTGCATGATATTAAAAATTACATAATTTTCAATGTTAAAAAAAAAAAATCATACAATTTATGTTTATTTATGCCATTATTTTATTTTATATTGCAGGTATTTGCTGCATTTTTTTTTTTTTTATAAGAATACACCCCTAAGAGCTTACAGCTCGCGGCGGGGTACTGGGTAGGGATAAGGTAGGGAACGGATAGTGGCCACGGCCTGCATGCTTACGCGTCCCAGCATTCGCTGAGGTGCCATGAGACTGAGGGAACCGTGGAAAACCTCAGTCAGGACGGACACCTCTACTTTTTCTCAGTGGACCAAAGCAATGTCCAAAGCCTGGGGAACCACACACAAGTGCATCACTGCACTGGGTGGAAAGCGAGATGAATTTACCCCAGGGAGGGAGCAGCGTATTTTTTACTTGAAACGGTCACCCATCCAAGTACTAACCACGCTCGACGTAGCCTGACTTCGGTGATCTAACGAGAACCGGTCAATGCACTGCGCCACGCTCGACCTCTGTTTTGTATGGTACGGTGATACTCCAGCAAAACTATAAACTATAATATTATACATATAATATGCATAATTATGTACAGTTCATTATATCTGATGAATTTAAAACTACACATTTCTTTCAGTAATGTTTTATAACGATGCAAGTAGTTTATATGTATCCCGTAAGGGAGCAAACTGCAATTTGAAGTATAGTATTTAACAATTTAACATTTTCTCCAATATTAATACACAAACAGATTCCGGTGATGAGACGTCGACTATGCAATATAATATAGTATATAATGGACAACTTACATGAAATTTTTTTATTGCAAAAATGAAAAGAGGGTATCCAAATTGTGTCACTCTGAATTTTTTCAGATCTTTTTGAGTCCTGGAACTATTTTTAAATAATTATTGAAAGTCCTGTAATTTAAGTTGGCACCCCTGAACCCTTAATGAAAAGGATAGGGCAAAAACGCCTATTGACGCCTCCAGGGGGCGTGGCCGCACTTTCAATAATTTTTTAAAAATAGTTCCAGACTAAAAAAAAATCTAAAAAAATTCAGAGTAGCATAATTTGGTACCCTCTATTCATTTTTGCAGTAAAAAAATTTCATGTAAGTTGTCCATTGCAGTAATACAACATTATTTTACCATATTCCTCCCAAAAAATATTAAGCATGCTTGTATGCACATAAACAATGCCATAAAATCAGTTACATAAGAATATAAGAACAATTAATTAAGTTGAATATATAGCGTGAGTCAACTTCACCAAAAAAATTTATCAATTTAAATGTAAATTTACACATGAAGTACATTGATTTCATTAATTTAATTGTTGCAGTTTGGAGACTATTTATTTTTACTGTACATTGTCACTCAAAGGTTTCCGTTGTTTATTTTCTGCAGCATGTACAATGGTTGACTGTGTCGTTATAAACAATATAAACGCTTTTTCTTTTTTAATATCTATTTTTGAGTATGTATGCCATGGTTTTGTTGTTCATATACCACAAACGTGCTGCAGGAAGAGTTGCAGCATTTGCAGCTCCGCGTGCTGGGACGTGGAGCTGAAGGCTATTGTAGCAAACAAAGTTTGCCATCAGCGTCGTATAGTCAAATGATCGTGGTGATGTCACATTAGCTCAATCTGCGATAAAGCACTCGAAGCGTGGACGAGTTTCGTGTGAGTTGTGTCACATATAGATATTTTTCACGTTCCTTTTTTATTTAGCTCGTGAGTAATTTCAACGTTTAAGGCTTATATTACACGACACAATTTTCCTTACAATTTTTTCTTGCAAGAGAATTTCATCTCCATACAAACAAACGGAGTTCAAGTTTTCTTTTAAGGAAAAATTGTATGCAATAGTTAGAAAAATTGTATGGTGTAATACCGGCTTAAATAAATCCCCTTGAAATATGTGATGGTATAGAGACGAATGCGAGAGCGCGAGAACATGGATTGAAGTTACGCCCTTTTTACGTTGCCACATGAATTGAATTTGCATGCTTGTGACAGAGCGCTATATATAAAGCCTATAATATATTACACGATACAATTTTTCCTTGCAATAACATTAAATTTCCTCTCCATACAAACAAATGGAGATTAATTTACTTGCAAGGAAAAATTGTATGCAATTATTAGAAAAATTGTATTGTGTAATACCGGCTTAAGATCTCAACCCCTTTCGTGTTGTTTTTCATTGAAAATAAGCCAAATAAATATAGTAGGTGCGATTCATCAATGAGTTATCCACAAAAAATAACCATGTTTTCTCACTAACCACGTTTAGTGTCATTCAGTTACACTGTCGCTAACCCGTGCATGCTTAGTGAGAAACCTGGGCTATGTTCCTTCATGAACCGCATCCTTTATTATTAATAATTAAAGGGTAGTTCTAACACACAATGGATGTATTATCTTGACAAATATTTATGTCAACTCTGTCGAGTATAATAAATGAATTTGCTAGTATTTTACATTATTCTGGTAAATATATCTATTGTTCTTCCTAGTCTGTAGTCACACGTCAGGACAGAATGAACTTTTATTTATTTATTATAGTTTCCTCATGAATACATATAAATAACAAGTCAGAGGCAGGAGACACCTAACAGTTCAAAATGAACCTGACACATAAAAAAGAATAGCATCCCTGCCTGAAAAACATTCATTGCAGTATATATATATATATATATATATATATATATATATATATATATATATATATATATATATATATATATATATATATATTATTTATTATTATATTGTATTATATTATATTATATTATATTATATTATATTATATTTTATTATATTATATTATATTATATTATATTATATTATATTATATTATATTACATTACATTACATTACATTACATTACATTACATTACATTACATTACATTACATTACATTACATTACATTACATTACATTACATTACATTACATTACATTACATTACATTACATTACATTACATTACATTACATTACATTACATTACATTACATTACATTACATTACATTACATTACATTACATTACATTACATTACATTACATTACATTATATTACATTATATTATATTATATTATATTATTTTACGTTACGTTACGTTACGTTACGTTACGTTACGTTACGTTACGTTACGTTACGTTACGTTACGTTACGTTACGTTACGTTACGTTACGTTACGTTACGTTACGTTACGTTACGTTACGTTACGTTACGTTACGTTACGTTACGTTACGTTACGTTACGTTACGTTACGTTACGTTACGTTACGTTACGTTATATTATATTATATTATATTATATTATATTATATTATATTATATTATATTATATTATATTATATTATATTATACTGCATTGAATGTTTTTCAGGCAGGGATGCTATTCTTTTTTATGTGTCAAGTTCATTTTGAACTGTTTGGTGTCTCCTGCCTCTGACTTGTTATTTATATGTATTCATAAGGAAACTATAATAAATAAATAAAAATTCGTTCTGTCCCGACGTGTATATAATTATTAATGAGTAAGAGTAAATAAAGAATCCCTATAACAAATTTACAAACATTCAGTATAGTAATCCAATAGGTCATTACTGTGTCAAGTTTAAAAAACAATCACAAATTATATACATATGATTTTACCCGTCTGATTTGCTGAGGATACAGAGTTTAAATTCCTTCACCTCCATAATCTCCATGCGATAAAGATCAGAATTAAAGCAGGTATGGAGGGGGGGGGGGGGGGATAAAATTCGTACTGTCCCAAGAGGGACATACACTGCATAAATATAATGTAAATCTTTTATTAAATGAATATTGATTACTAGCTGTAAATTCTTATCGATAATACTCTTTAAATAATGAATATAAAACGATTAAAAGTAATTGTTGTTCATTAATGTGTACCATGCAGCATATATTATTTGCCTCAATATAAATGTGAATAGCGTAACCAGTGCAACCTTAGTCACTTAGCTAAACAAATAAAAAAAAAATTAATTGAGTGCTGCAAAATAATTAATAACTGTTATAAAATATATTTCACTTGATTAATATGACCGTATTCCTACTTGAATGATCATAACCAATTGCTGCTTGTAAAATGATTAATCCAATACACAATACATTATATATAGCTTTCAGAAAGGAGAAAGGAGAATTCTAAGTACAAGTTTTCGTATTTATAACTGATATTAGAATTTGGGGAAAGAAAACTAAAAATAGAACAAAAGTACATCATTGCATCATATTACAAAAATTATCTTAAAAAAAACTTTAGTAAAATTCTGCAGCAGAACTGATTAAAATCAACAACAAAATCACAAATTTTGCACTCCATTATGAAGTAACATTAACTTCAGTATTTTTTCCCCACTGGAAATCTGGGTTTGTAAAATGAAAATATTTAGAAAAAAAAATCAGTGTGCCATAATAAGTCATAATTTGATAATTTTCTACTGACGCTAAGCAAGATAGTTATTTTACGTTTTCAGTAAGAGCATCTTCTATATATGAAAAAAAAATGGGAGCTAAGCAATCGACTTTGATTCTTTGTATACCGACTTTAATAATTCTACAAATATGCAAAGAGGAGTGATTATAACTTTTTTTTCTTGGCGTAACAAAAGAAAAATACAAGTGCGATGAGATACAAAAGGCAGGAGTCACTACTGTCGTCGCCAAAAGTCGGGACACCTGGACTTTGCAATTTTACTGTGCACTACAGAAAAATCGCAAAATTTAGAAAAAAATATTGCATTAAACCGGCAAGCCTCCTCTATAACTTAAAAAATATAACGGGCCAATTAATTGCAAAGCTAATTTGTTATAATTAAGGAAGTGACGCAACCTACCCAAAAAATTGACTTTTTCACGTGATGCCCGTCTTTGCGCTCTTGTATAAAATAGAGTTATGCAGGTAGCGCTTTCATTTATTTTTTTCCTAATAGCCAAATACTTCAAGATGTGAAATCAATTTTTAATTTAAAAAAATTAATTATTCCCTAATTACAATTAAACCAAACGCAAAATTAAACTCTAGTTTTGCAATTTTGAAGCTACACGCTCGAAAAAAATATCATTATACACAGAAAAAAAATCAAAAATTTTTGGTGGTCGTCGATTTTTTATAAATTTTTATTTTTTTTTTACACAAATTAATGATGAAATTACCATCTTTCAGGAATCTGCTGGGTTGCCATATCCTAACTTTTGCTTGGAGTGGCCTTATTCAGTAGAAAAATAGCAAAGTTGATTGACAGGCCATAAAAGATAATAACAATGAGGGTCGTTCTCTCTTCAAAGGCGGTGTACTACTGTATTGTGTCTTGCAGCAAGCAGCAGGAAGGAAGGGTTGTTATTTTAACATTCCAGGTAGAATTGAAATTGCATCATGGTTCGATGATCTCGATTGTTTATTGAAACTCTCTTTAATGTGCATGATGATGAAGTGGTTGAATTTAAAATTAAATATGAATAATATATCTTTTTTAATCAAAATTCTAGCTGCATTTTTGAGCTTATTAAGAGATTTTTGTAAGTAATTAAAAGTTCATTATAATCACTAATAATTAAGCTAGAAATATGATTTAAACACTCAAATAGATGCTGAATTCATTTTAAACACAATCATGTCAACTTTAGTTGCGTGTTTCTCCATCTTAATGATATATAACTGGCTTAGCTGAAACAATAGTGATCAGCCTCGGGCAAAGAGACCCTCATATAAAAAGCTTTTTGTACACAGCAAAGCTACTGTCACGGCCGGGCCTTATATTTCCGTATTCAGCAGCTGAAACCTGGCAACGCTGCTCTTAATTAAAATGTAAACATTGATTAATATACAAATTATAAAAAATCGGCAACCACCAAAAATTTTGGATTTTTTTTCTGTGTATAATGATATTTTTTTCGAGCGTGTAGCTTCAAAATTGCAAAACTAGAGTTTAATTTTGCGTTTGGTTTAATTGTAATTAGGGAATAATTAATTTTTTTAAATTAAAAATTGATTTCACATCTTGAAGTATTTGGCTATTAGGAAAAAAATAAATGAAAGCGCTACCTGCATAACTCTATTTTATACAAGAGCGCAAAGACGGGCATAACGTGAAAAAGTCATTTTTTTGGGTAGGTTGCGTCACTTCCTTAATTATAACAAATTAGCTTTGCAATTAATTGGCCCGTTATATTTTTTAAGTTATAGAGGAGGCTTGCCGGTTTAATGCAATATTTTTTTCTAAATTTTGCGATTTTTCTGTAGTGCACAGTAAAATTGCAAAGTCCAGGTGTCCCGACTTTTGGCGACGACAGTAGAGATATACTGTATGTGGAGAGCGAGCGTTGTTTTGCTTGAGGCCGCTGGCGCCGCTGCTGGTCGTTGCTCGCTGCCTGTTGGCCTGTCGGCAAGTTCGCTGCTGCACAGCACGGACCCAACAAAACAGCTATGTAGCTTATTGCCACGAGTCGTATATTCTATAGCACAAGTAATAAGGTGAAGAAAAATGGAAAATATAAGAAAATTTTATAAAAATGAAATATAATACCATGTATTTTTGTTTTATATGAAATTTACATTAATACAGTGCGATGATAAACGTTTGAAAAATGCTTGACAGTACTTACCTATAACAAATTAAATTTTTATACTTAAAATATGAAAAAACTTAAAAGTCACTAAAAGTATATTATGAAAATTTTAGTGAATTTACAATACGTAGCAACGATATTTTAATTACATTTTTTAATTAATAACTATAGCTGAGTGCCGACTTGTCGATAAAAGTTGAGCTGCTCGCTCGAGCTGCTAGCGGGCGTTTTGCTCATTATCATCCAGCGTGGTTAATTACTACTAGTATAGCATAGCTCTTGTAAGCCGCGTTAAAAATGTACGTCACCGACGTCACGAGTAACAGGCATTGCACTGTGTGCTTGATGAATGCATGGAATTGTAATATCAATGTCTTTCACATCAAATTCTCTAAACACTATATGCTGGCATGCTGGGATACGTACATTAATTGCTTCATGCATAAAACAGATTGTAATCCACATTGCTAATACATGCAGCGGATTGCAGTCCAAAAATCTTTCCCTTTTTCTCTCTTCTCTTTTGTAAAGTGGATATATTATTAATTTTTGCGTGAGAGTACGTGCAATTTATATGTACAAGCAGCAAAAGTCAGTTGAAGTATATAGAGTAAACACCAGGAAAAAAAGGTGAGTAAGTATTCTCTAAAAAAATAATAGTTCTATAGTGGTCCTCCATCTCCAAACTGAAATCCAAAAAATTCTAACTCGCATATAGGTTCTACAGAAAAAAAATATCAAAAGTCGTGAACGATTTGCTTAACCTGGGGCCTTACCTGACAAAGACCCTCGATGTGCATGGTTCTATTAAAAACGAGAACGTTATTGTTTCATACAATACTAAACAAACCGATTTGTCTGATCATAAATATACTATTTTACAAATTAAACATGAAATTTTTAATGAACCAGCTAAAGAGAAAATATTGTCATATACAAAGAGAGAGCTCAATCAAATAAATTTAGATTATTTATTTCGTATGTTATTGAAAGAAAGCTGGGATGAATTATTGAATGAAAAGTTAAGTTCTGAGGAAAAATGGGAGCTTTTTCATGAATCATTTTTATTTTTTTTTAATGAGGCTTTTCCAAAGGTAACAAAAAAATTAATTTGATGACAAAAAAGCCATCTTGGATATTAAAAAATCCCAATTTGGTTTTTGAGGGTCAAGAATTAAGAGATTTTCATTATCATGTAAAAAATAAAGCACAAGTTTAATGTCTGAATATAAAAGTAGGCTGAAAAACCACAAAGAAAATATTTTAAAGGCACAAAAAAATGAAAATGATATCGAAATTCAAACATCTGATAATAAGGTTAAAGCTTCTTGGCAGATTGTAAAAAAAACAGCTAATGTTTCAAAATTAACTGGGTGTTTTAACTTGCCTGAGCTAGCAATAAATGGTCAAATAATTACCTCTCCTCAAGATGTTTGTAATTCATATAACAGTTTTTTTATACAATCGGTTGATGACTTAATACATGAAAATTTTACTGAAAATATTGACAATAATTCAGAATTTGTTATACCTAATAATAATAATACCCCTTTTAAATTTGAATTAATTAATTATGATATGATGTTAAAAAAAATTAAAGCACTGCCAAATAAAAATGCAGCAGGGCCTGATGAAATACCCTACACAGTGGTTAAATTTTGTGATAAGTTGTTGTCAGTACCACTTACATATTTAATTAATTGTTCAATTAAAGAAAATAAATTTCCAAAAATATTAAAAAAATCAGTGGTTACACCGTTATTTAAAAATGGTGACACGCATTTACTGAAAAATTATAGAGCTATATCAAAAATTTCGGTATTTGGCAAATTATTTGAAGGTATATTGGATGATCAATTAATGACACATAGATTAGAAAACAATTTAATATCACCCAATCAACATGGTTTTGTCAAAAATCGTTCAACGGCCACAGCCATTTTTGATTTATTAAACTCAGTTTACACAGCAATTGACAATAAAAAATACTGTATAGCAATATTTTTTGATTTATCTAAAGCATTTGATTGCCTTGAAAAAGACGTAATTTTATCAAAATTAAAAAATATTGGATCAGATGATAACAGTTTAAAATTAATTGACTCTTATTTAACAGATCGTTTTCAATATGTGGAATTAACTTATGAGCAAAATAGTCAGAAATTAGCAGTAAAATCTAATTTGTTGCCCGTTTTGCATGGAGTGCCACAAGGAGGGAAGTTATCATGTAATCTTTATGGAACAGGAACGAATGACTTGCCAAATTTTATATCTAATGCGAAAATTATAAAATACGCGGACGATAAAACCGCTATTGTAACAGCAGACTCCGAGGAAGACCTTATTATGAAAGTAAAAATTACCATAACAGAAATGCAGCGATGGTGCATTAGCAATAAATTGTTGCTAAATATAGACAAAACTGCATTTATTCAATTCCACTCTCCTAGAAATATACAGAATTGTAGCTACCTATTTCAATTAAATAATAAATCAATTCAAAGAGTAAGCGATATAAAATTCCTTGGTTTAAATATTAATGAGAGATTAGATTGGACTTTACATGTTGAAGCTGTGAAAAAAAAAATAAATTCAGCTAATTTTGTATTGTATTCTATAAGGGAAGTTGTATCACATGATTCCTTAATGGCAGTATATTATGCCTATGTTTACTCTCATTTGTCGTATGGCTTAATATTTTATGGTTCAAGTAATAAATTGTTACAAAAGGTTTTCATTTTACAAAAACGATCTTTGCGAACAATGTTGAAATTTAGAAAAAGGGACTCCTGTGTTACATATTTTAAAAGTAATAATATTTTAACTGTTCCTTGCATGTATATTGTTCATTGTGCAATGTTTAAGAGGAACCACCTTGAACTATACAAGAGTTCTGATATAGTTCATTGCTATAATACAAGAAATAGAAACAATCCAGTGGTTGAAATACGGAACTCAATGTTTGCTGAGGGTAATCCTCATTTTCAATGTGCTAAGATTTATGATTTTCTTCCGTCGTGTTTAAAAAGCATTGAATCTGATTCTTTTTTTAAATCAAAGCTTAAATTGTTGATGATTGATAAAGAGTTTTATTCAGTAAAAAGTTTTTTTGCTAATAAGTTACCTGAGAATTGTTTAACCTAAAATCTTCAAATTAATCAACATTAAAATTTAATACATATGTAAGCTGATAATTTTTTTTGTAGCGTTAATATGAAATATTGTTGTTGTTTTTTTTTGTCTGTTAGTATTATGTTGTGATAGTGTCAATTTATTGTTATTTTTTAGTGTGTTGATTGAAATTTTGACGTGATGTATGTTGTCTTGTACAACCTTTGCCTTCGAAATAAATTTATTATTATTATTATTATTATTATTATTTGGTACCGAAGGGAACGTATATAGTGTCTATACACAGGTCTTATGGGTGACGTCATAAAAGACGTCTGGCATCGAGGTTTGAATGATAAAACAGCCACATTGACTGACCTTTACTTCATAAATTCAATCACATCGTTTCCGATATGATATAAAAACAAGAATATATATATTATTATGTTCCCTTTGGTACCACCAGGTCATCACCTTCTGCTCTCTTATCAATGAGAAGCACGAGAGCGCACTCGAGAATTCACGTTTGAGCCGGCTGTCTCTGGTACTGTTTTAGCATATGAAAATAGCGTACCCCACGCAGTAGCTTTGCATGAATGAAACATGATTGAATGTTCAACTGACGGCCAACTATCATATGCTAGTGCTGTACGTCAAAGTTGCAATCACTTCTTAACAGATGTTACAATACGTCTTGACGACTTAGTAACATTGCTCTCTGGCACGCACGATGCATGAAGAGTGCAGAGTTCACTTTTTGCTGAGATTCTGACTTTGCATGTTCTTGAGCTTGCTCTTCACTGACAACTTGACACTCTGCAGCTTCCACACCCTCCGCTTGGCAAGTGCACGAGGCAAAACTCGCGAGATTGTCGCCTCTAATTTGGATGGCTCTGTCAAATTTAACGCAAGCCCTAGCAACTCTGCCTCCCTGCTGTGCTAAACAAAAGCACACAACTCCCGTATTATTATTATTACTACATCTGGCAGTGATGCATGGGACCTTTGAAAGGAAAGACTTGTTCATTATTAGCTTGCTCTATGAATTGAATGCATCTTTGACAAACAAGTCATACAATTAAAAATGAACATCTGTAAAAGTCATCCTATTGTATTTAACATACAATTTTTCATTTCATGATGTCTTTTCAGTTTGCTTGTTATTTATTTTGTTGCAGTATGATTGATAGTAAAATTTTTAATGCATAGCTAATTAAAATAATGTAAAAATGTTCAGCATTTCTGACACTTGAAGGACGCTCAGATAGGAGATCAAAGTTATAATACTTCACATTATCTGGTTCACATTACAAATATAAATCAATGGACAACATACATGAAAAATTTTTATTGCAGAAATGAATAGAGGGTACCAAATTATGCTACTCTGAATTCTTTCAGATTTTTTTGAGACCCAGAACTATTTTTAAATAATTATTGAAAGTGCGGCCACGCCCCCTGGAGGCGTCAATAGGCGTCCAGTCTCTATCCTTTTTATTAAGGCTGCAGGGGTGCCAACTGAAATCACAGGACTTTCAATAATTATTTAAAAATAGTTCCGGGTTTCAAAAAAATCTGAAAAAATTCTGAGTATCATAATTTGGTACCATCTATTCATTTCTGCAACAAAATTTTTTCATGTATGTTGTCTATTATCTTCTTCCACTTTGCTCGGAACGTTCAAAAAGTTCAATAATTTTAATGTCATGTATAGAGTTACAAAAATAATTAAAAAATTATTGAATTAATGGAAGCAGAGGGGAAAAAAATATAATCATCTCTCTACATTTATATATATGTATTGTGTCGATACAAAATTTTGAGTTGGTGTACATCTGTTACCCGTATCCATGAATATATTGTATGATTATAAAATAATAGATATGAGATATGAGTAATATTTATTTAATATGCCTCCATCAGCCTCCACTTTACAAGCTAGCTTCTATTACAACAATATCGCGAGAGAAATGTGCATATATTTTAATAAGAATCCGTCGGTGTGATTTTCCGCTTATTTCGTGAATTGATGGTGTGTGTGTGTATTGGAATGTTAAAATATTTTATTATTTTAGAATATGACGAGAGGAGAAAAGGTAGGGAAAAATAAATGTTGTGCTGCCAATATTGACTGGCTATTTCAGGAGCGCTCAACGAGACCACGCCAGGGGGCTTCTGCGCCTGGCTCATGTTGGGTCTCCTAACTCGTTTAGCGGCCATTGGAGCACGACTCGCGAGCATCCGACTTTCCTACCCATGCAGCCTGAGAACGAGCTGGGCAGCCCATGATCCCCCCTTCTCTCTCTTTCTCGTTCTCCCTCTGGCTCAGCTTAACTCATCATTTGCGATTCAATCTGCACCAGCCACTTCTTTGCATCATTGATTTTAACGAAATGTAGGAAGTGAGTATGTTGATCACCTGTACAGTGTACAACTAGAGATTTAGATTTAAAACTCGATAATAGCTTTCCATTTAGTGGCAAATTAAGTCCAGTTTCATTACATTCATGATTCATGTTTATAAACAAATTATAATATAATACAGTTGACACAACCCGAAATTCGATAAATCAATCCATACTTTGGACTAATTGGTGTGTATTTATTTTAGGGTTGAAATTTTTGTACACTTAAATACTATGAACTTAACTTCAAATGCACTTAAAATGTAGCATAATTATGCGTAACGAATGAAAACAGTCAAAATGTTTGAAAACAAATTGTTACATATTTTTTTATTTATTTTTTTTTTTTTTTACACAATGCATATTTTAAGTTGTAAGTTCTATTAATGTATGTTTTGCGTACTAATGAATCGTCAAATAAAAATATGATGTAGTCACAATGTACCAAATGATATTTTATGTTAATAAATAAATAAATAAAAAATAAAAGTAAAAGAAACAAAACAAAAAACAAAAAATGACTACACATTGCACTAATTAATTATTTTTACAAATCACCATAGCTTCATATTGTAAAGGAGTCTTTGAAGTTTGGTATTTTTCTTGTTAAGTACATCATTGACTTTTTACTAAATTTGTTTGAAGTGGAATTTATAATTTTTTTTATTAATTAATAAAAATTCAGCCTCTCAGTTATAAATTGAGCATATTATAATAGTAGGCGTGTTTGATATTTCAATCATATATTTATACTCTGATTGGTTATGTTGACTCATTCACTGTTAAAGAGTGTACTAGAGCGACGGGTACAGGAAATTCTCCATTCGGTTAAATGAACCCCCCTATAAATCAAGTTTAATATGTAATGATAATAATGAATGTTTATTGAAAAATAAAAAATACCATACGAATAAAATTAATTCAGTATTGCCAATAAAATACTGTTAAGCTCAATGGGTGACATGTAAAAGGCAGAACTCAAGCACAAATGGAACAGTCACCCAAATAAAAAGAATCAGAAAATAACTGCTTCGTCAAATTTTTAACACATAAATACAAACATAAGGACAAAAATATTGATATAATAATATATACATTTATACATAAATATAAACATATAAAAAAAGGGTTACTGTAAATAAATTGCATACTCTCTTTCTCATCTTCGGCAGGGCATTAAATATTTTTACAGCTTTTGGAAAGAAAGAAGAAAGGTACGCACTAGAGTATCCTCGGGGGGTGGGACGCACTACCCCAGAACGTTAATTATTAATTAATTATTGCAACAATCAAAATCAACAGAGTTTTAAACCTGGAATAAAGTTAGACCTAATTTTCATTTTATGCTATTGCATGGCTGTGAAACTGCGGGTGCATCTTCATCGCGAATGCTGCATCACTGCAAGTTATATTTTATACCTTTATATATATTGTGTTACATTACACGATATGACTGTCGCAGAAACTGCCGACCGTTTACTTATTCTGCATTCCCTAGTACAAAAAAAACACCATATAAATAGCATATTTCTGAAATGAAAAATGAACTATATTTGCAATAGTTGTGTACTAAGAGTGTCGTTAATCTGTCGCTTTTAGGACATTTATAGTGGTAGTGATATGGTAGAAATATACCAACAGCTGTTATATATTTGCTATATCTCGGTATTCACTTCAATATTTTTCACATATTGCTAACATATTTTTATAATACCGCATTCCATGTAATCTATTTTAACTATATTTTTGCAATATAATATAGTGAATATAGAATGCATGCTCTAAAAGTGGTATATTATTGTACTATTTCTGTAATAAAGTGAGATAAAAATATAAGCAATGTAATATTTATCAACTATTTTTGTTCTTTCTATGCTATATTTATGGCATATATTTAATAGACGCACATAACAAGTATATGGTCCCTGGTACCTGGTCCAAGGCAAAAAGTTTTTTAGAGACGGGCAGCAGAAACGAGAAATCGAATTATGTCGTTACCTACCTACAGTTAAGCCTACCTGCCTCTCTTTACCGAATGCTTAGCCTACCTGCCTATCGAAATACTAGACGCCTATACGCACGTGAGAAAAAGGAGGAGCTATAACCGTATATATGCTTCAGAATCCCAATGCAAGCGTACCCGAGTTGCAGAAAATTCAGATTTAAATATAAAATCCATTAATACACGCTTGGATTAATAGTGCTCTTTTTATACACTATCTCAATATTATACGTAAAACAGATACCATCGATATTTTGAGTTTGCAAAACTTGTATTTTTCATTAATAAAGGGTGTATAACTGACCAAAACGTTTCAACTGCCCCAAACTATCAATCAATCAATCAATCAATCAATCAATCAATCAATCAATCAATCAATCAATCAATCAATCAATCAATCAATCAATCAATCAATCATTAATTAATTAATACCTATATTATAGTTATCATGGCATAAATTTTAGTAACGTTATTCTGTATGCCAATGTATTGAAGCAGTACTTGAGTTTAAATTCAAATAGCTTAATTGTTGCTGGAAAAAGAAAATGCCTATGAGGATCATGCATATTAAGTGAAAATCACTAACAAATCAAAATCACACACGTATTACATAGAGAATCGTTGTGCATAGCTCGCACGATTATTTGAAATTATTTTATGTAATAAGAAATAAGTATGCAGGTATATAACTGTTAGATAGACGATTCGACTCACGGATAATACAAAAATATAGCAAAAACATTCAACAACATTCATTCAACATTACATTCAACTCCAGCACTATTAATATTTTCCCCCTAAAACTGTAATATTGTAATTGCAAATTCGTATGGCAAACATATTATAAAAATATGCTGTATTTAGTTGCATCGTGAAATGAATATTTTTTCATAAAGCTCCATCCAGTAACGCAGTGCATTGCAATATTAGTGCAGTTATAGGTAAAATTTTGAGGTTATATATGACAACAATAGTGCACAAGATATTAAGCATAAGGCAAATATTTTTATTCGGGTAATTAATTATTTTAGAAATATAGCATTTTCATTACACACAGCGTGTATATTTTATGACTATAGATGTAATATACTTACAATAAAAATATACTGATGGAATATTTTTATTCTACTTATAGTTTAGCCACCAATAACATTTAAGTCAAAATAATTGCAATTTTAGTACACTGGGCGACTACATAATGTTTAACTAAATGTGCAATATTCGTAAATAAAACGCAACATGTACTTATGACACTAATATAGCTGATTTATTTATTGACTCTGTCTAAAACACAAATAATTCTGCACTATAGTTAGGAGACTTGGCACACGGAATACATACGAAAAAATGGCAAGAATAGTTGATAATATTCACCTCGTTGCGATATTATTTTAGCCTATAAGTGCTATATTGTCATTGTTGATTGGTATAGCAAATATATTGCAAAATTATGTTGAATTTAGTAATAAAGTGCAATGAGAAATTTGAAGCCAACTCAAGTTATGGCAGTGCATTGCAATTTCAGTACAGTTATAGGTGAAATTTCGGCGTAATTGCAACATTATTACACTTATATATCACTTATAAGGCAAATATTTGTACTCGGGTTAGTTCACTTGTCAAACATACAAAACTTGAATACCGTAACTTTTTTAATCGTAGATGATTATTTTGCTCCAGAACGCGAGAACAATGACTATTGATTTACTCAGTTTGCACTAACAATCTCAATCTCTCACTCATATCTCTCTCTCTCTCTCTCTCTCTCTCTCTCTCTCTCTCTCTCTCTCTCTCTCTCTCTCTCTCTCTCTCTCTCTCTCTCTCTCAAAATTTACCTTGCTGTGCTTGTGGAAATGCAGGTGGATGATTGCATCTTCAATTTGAACCAAAGGTGCAGATTCAGCCTTAAAATCTTACAGATGACATGGGAAACGCAGCATTTGGCATGCATTGCTAGCAATACAAACATTAAAATATAGAAATTCAGGAACTAGCGCGAATTCAACATGACATTGCTTACCTATATGTATATGTGACATTTAAAAAGGTTGAAAAGTAATATTATCTGACAGCATCGTTGGAAATGCAGTTTATTATACGCTATTATAAATATGGAGGCAAGAAAAAATATATATAAAACATCGCAGTCTATATATATATGTATGTGTATAATTTGTTTATATATACATATTATATATATATATATAAAAATATATATAATAATATTATATAAATATACTGCGTGCTTTGCCTTTAGCCAACATTTGAATTTTCCACATAACGGGAAAACAGAAACGGGCTCCTGGTATATATGAAAGAATTACTAGTTTTTGTAACATTTATATAATCCTTTCAAAAAATATTTATAAAAATATGAGAACGTTCATCATATTTAACGAGAGTGAGAAAGAAATTGCCAACTCTATTCATAATGATACCCAAGACACTTTCTTGTAATTATACTAAAGGATTCATTAACAGATAATAATTATAATAAAATAACTTTGCACATATGTATATACCATCGATAGAAATTAAACGATTGATTAATGTAGTGTCGAGCCTTGTGAAATGACTGACAGAACATGATTTAAAGATAACTATCGGTGACCTGCATAGAAGCCTGCTTTTCGGTGTGTGAGTTGTAGATAATGGCAAAAAGATTGGTAGCGTAGGTGACACTCTTCCAACCGTCCTTAGGTAGACGAGGGAGGATGGGAGATTTCTCATGGGATAATACCACTATAGTAGGAAATGTGAGTTTTTAAAGTTACAAAGATGACACAATCATAAGGGCAGCACATCACACCACGCGGATTGAAGATAGAAAACAACGGGGGGCATTCACAAAACACTTTAACCCCCACTTTAGCCTCGATTTTTATCCCTGGTGCTTAACATGGTGTTAAACTAGGAGCTTTACATGGCTTGCCCCTGGTTTAGCACCATGTTTAGCACCAGGGATAAAAATTGAGGCTAAAGTGGGGGTTAAAGTGCTTTGTGAATTTCCCCCAACGAGTTTAGTTAATTGAATATCAGGAGGGTATTTTTGACAACTTAAAGTAAACTATCACGTTTTTAGCTTATATATCTATGTATAAGTTTTAATCAACAATAATCATGTGTATAGTTAATCAATGTAAACTAATTTACATAGACCATCGTTTGAATAATTATAGCTCAAAAAAATTAATAATTAAGGATCCAAACAATCAGCATAAAGCTATAAAGGAGTTAACAGAATCAAGGAAATCCACTAATGATCTATCTGTAAAGAGAATATGTAAAACCTATGCTCCTCAAAAGGTGTTTGATGAGAAACGAAAAAGACCCAAATAAAAACATCATGAAACCGTCATGAAATTAGTTGATTTATTACAGTACCCATTTATAGTTTTTCGAGGAATTTTCTTCCATGTACACCTCAGAATAGCTGGAATGTCTTAAAAATGTTAATATTTGAAGGGCTAAAAGGCGAAATAGGGTATATTTTATTTATTATATTTATATCATATTGATTGGAAGAATGGCATGGATAAATCAAATCAGTCAAACCAGAATTAAAAAAAAAAAAAAAAGCTCAAAAGCCAGATTCTATTTTATTTATTTATTATTTTTGTGTGTGTAAAAGATTTACTATTTTTTTTTTTTTTTTTTTTTAGATTTACCATCAGGAAATAATTAGCAACGGATGCTAATAATTATTATTATTATTATTATTGGTGACATTATTTATCTACATAAATGAAACAGTCGATTGATGTGCATCAGTACTGTAACGTTGTACGCATAATTAAATAATTATGTTAATTATATTGAAAATATAGGGTAGTTAATTCTTACTAGACTAGAATTTACATATTTTGTCAATGAATATTCAAATATAATGAATTGGAATTTTACGTGAACTTCCTAACTGTAACTAATAAACGAATAATTTGAAATAACTGTGTGGGGATGTTGTTGCGCGCATGCGTATTTTATAAGCCATGTGTGTAGTTCTATAATAGTTGGTGTTGGTATACTAAAGACTGGCTTTATTTACTGACTTAAAATATTAAATGTTAACAACCCACACAATTTGACTCTGTATACACGTGCTATATTTGCAATTAATTCTTGCTCAGTTTTAGGATATTTATTTATTAAAACGTTTTGACTGCACATATGCCATCAGATAAATTATCGTTGCTCTATATATTATACAAATACTTAGGGTTGTTTAGAGCCGTGACAAATGCTTGCTATGTATAAAGAAGGGTTTTATCTGGAATTAAGATATTTAATTTGTATTTGTTATTAGATTGAACATTCAACTACAAACAACCTTTAGATAATGATTATAATGAATTATTGATAATGGAACTGTGTGGTCGTAAACCTAGTTTTGACTTTGTCAGAATAAACAATCAGATACATATTACACAATGAATTAAGGGAAAAGCGTTGCAAGCTCAACAGTAAGAGTGTTAAGAAGTGCGACAAACACTTTATATTAGATTTAGAAATAGTGTTTGAATTCTAAACACTTTTATGTTGGCAATGTTGACCGTTATATAGTGTTTAATTTTTAACTATATGAACTCAACATGTTTAACTTAACACCATATTATTATATCGTACCATGCAAGGAAAATAAGCTAATTATTTTCTTTGGTCTATGATCAGAAGTAGCCTATTATTATATATACCTCTAACCCTGCATTTCATGCATTAAGAGCAATCCAGAAAAGACTACATTTATAATAAAATTAGAATATCAACAACTATAAGGGTTATTATTATTATCATCACTTAAAGTAGGTTAGTAGAGTGTCTATCAGGAAAAAAAGTTGAGTTAGTATTTTTTAAAAATAGTTTAAGTAGTCCTCCATATGGATCCGAAATTCAAAAAATTCTATCTCACATAGGTTTGCCAGAAAAAAAATCCAAAGTCAGAATGAACGCGTCCCTTAACATGGGGCCTTACCTGACAAACACCCTCGAATATCTTAAAAAAAAAAAAAAATACACCGTTAGATGGTATGAAAAAAATATAGCAATGTTCTATGACTCAAGTTTTAACCAAAAATCGATTAAACATTTTTTTTTCTCGAATCCATTTTTCCGTAAAAAATATAAAAAAATCTACCATGTTAATTCCCATTATAGTTTTCTTAATTTTTTTACGGAAAAATGGGTTCGAGAAAAAAAAATGTTTAATCGATTTTTGGTTAAAACTTGGGTCATAGAACATTGCTATATTTTTTTACCAAAAATTGATTAAATTTTTTTTCTCGAATCCATTTTTCCGTAAAAAATATAAAAAAATCTACCATGTTAATTTCCATTAGTTTTCTTAATTTTTTTACGGAAAAATGGATTCTAGAAAAAAAAATTTAATCAATTTTTGGTTAAAGCTTGGGTCATAGAACGTTGCTATATTTTTTCATACCATTTAACGGTGTATTTTTTTTTTTAGATATTCGAGGGTGTTTATCAGGTAAGGTCCCATGTTAAGCGACGCGTTCACTCTGACTTTGTATTTTTTTTTCTGGCAAACCTATATAAGATAGATTTTTTTAGATTTCGGATCCATATGGAGGACCACTTGAACTATTTTTAAAAAATACTAACTCAACTTTTTTTCCTGATAGACACTCTACTTTAAATTGATAGCATTCCATTGGCGAAGTATTATACGTACAGTATATAATATACCAAACATGCTGTGTCAATTCATGCAAATGAAAAATTTAAATGGATAGATCGAGTAATAAGAAATCAATATAACAGACTCTTTACCTTGGTCTTATCGGTTGGTTGTGATCGTACGTTGGGGCAAGGAGAATGGGAGCGTCAAAGAGAGAGAAAGAGAGTTGTGGGTGGGTGATGCTTGCAGCGGTGCGTGCTGGGAGCACCGCAGACGGGCAGCCTATAGCTACTGCCCAGCTCGATCTGTGGCCAAATTTTTGATGTGCAGAGCCTACAGTTAAATTAGTTTAATTCTCACTGAAAGGATTCTAAAAAACTTGCTTTTTAATAATTAAAAATTTTGGACAGAGGGGCCTAAGATAAGTAAACTTTGACTGACTGTCTGAATATATAGGTTCAATCGTTCGCCAGGAATCCAGTGCTGTATTGTACACGCATGGCTATTTCTGAAGAAATTTTTATTATTAATTTTTTATATGTTTTATAGGATTTGTCATAATGCTTAGGCAAGCATGCAAGCTTTGCTGTCTCGAATGCAATGACGCGAGCAGATCAAAACTGTAGAAGCGGCTCTGATCCCCTACCTAGCCGAACCTGCCTGTGTATGCTCAACAAATAGAACGTTGACCACGACATTTCACTTAATTTATCGTCTCATCATCAATCTTTGGTGTACTGAAGCAGCAGAATGAACTGCAAGGCTTCGTCCACAAACCAAGGACTTGCCTGGCGAGCATCTCGCGACATTATTGAATGGAATTTACATTGACTATTCTGTTAGCAATGATATTGTCGTTATCATTACTCTTTTCTGAATGATTTTCTTTTTTAATTTAATTGTCAACAATAAATAATATAATTTTGTATAGCTTATATTGAGGCGCTGGGGAGCCAAAGCCGAATAGAGGTTTTATTTCAGGTTTGGAGCAAAATTTTGAGCACATAAGGTTCTGCGCAAAATAAAAATGATATTAATGAAGCAAAATTTTTAAATAAATAAGCATTGATAAAATTAAAAATAATAAGACTAAACTTAATAATACAAAAAATATTTAATGCTAATATTGTGGCCTAATATATTTCAAGCGCTATTTAAAAATTAAATCATTATATAAGGCAAAAATAATAAGTTTAAAATTTAATTAAAACTGTACTTATACGTGATAATTTTTGTAAAATTTAATTAAAACTACGTACATACCTTAACAAAAATAATTGAGTGTATAAAATACGTTGTTTTTATAAAACACTCCAACATTTTTATCACTTTTGATAATTTTTGTTAAATTAAATTTTGTTTTTTTTAAGAACTGCAGCTCAAATAAACTAAACACACGCCAAGTTTTAAAGTATGCTCTTCAGATTCACTCGCTCTCATTGCACCATTAGAAATATGTTCAAACTTTGTACATTATATATTTATAGTTCTATTTCTTCAAACATTGTAGCAGCCATGTGCAGGTACAAAATAGATTTATTTTATTTTCTCACATTTAATATTTTTGATGAAAAAGAACGATTTCTCTATATATCTGTATGTGAGGACCCTGTATATAATCATATATACTGTACTAGCTGCCTTAAAATTAGACTATCAAATAAAGGTTGTTATCGGTGCAACGAGATAAAAAAGTAGCCTTTATACCTGCAATAAATTTTAACCCCATTTGATTGTATATATGTTTTGTACGTGGCTGCTACAATGCTTGAAGAAATAGAACTATATAATGTACAAGGTTTGAACATATTTCTAATGGTGAGAGCGAGTGAATCTGAAGAGCATACTTTAAAACGTGGCGTGTGTTTAGTTTATTTTATATTTCTTAAAAAAACAAAATTTAATTTAACAAAAATTATCAAGTAGTAAGTGATAGAAATGGTGGAGTGTTTTATAAAAACAACAGATTTTATACAATCAAATATTTTTTGTAAGGTATGTACGTATACTGTTTTAATTAAATTTTAAAGTTATATAAAAGTATTGAAAGTGATGCTGTCTTTAAAAATATCTTAAAAAAGATATTGATTGAAAAAGAGTTTTATTTAGCAATAAAATTAGTGAAAATGTTTTGAATAATGTACCTGTTAATTGACTCTTTTTATGTTTCTCATTTTATTTTTGTATGCATGATTAAATGAATTTGTAAGTTGCATATGTTATGTTTAATAATTTTTTAATTTCAGTTTTTTACGTGAACCATGTTGCCTGTACAACCAGTTGTTCAAAATAAAAAATAAATAAATTATTTTTGCCCTATATAATTTTTTCATTTCTAAATGGCACTTGAAATATATTAGGTCACAATTCACAATATTATATAGCATTAAACATTTTTTATATTATAAGTTTGGTCTTATTATTTTTAACTTTATTAATGTTTATTTATTTGAGAATTTTGCTTCATTAAAACCATTATTTTTATTTTGCACAGATCTAGATGTGCTCAAAATTTTGCTCCAAACCCGAAATAAAACCTCTTTTCGACTTTGGCTCATTTCGTGTAGATGTGCGCATTTTTTTCGGCTTTGGCCCGAATTCGGCTTTGGATGCCATATATATATATGTATAATATAATTAAAAAAAACGGAGTAGGGAAAATGCCTATATTGCTCATGTTAAATCCAAAATTTCGGGGAGGGGGGGGGGGCTGCAGCCCTCCCAGTCCCCCCTGAATCCGCGCCTGTATAATCATGTACATGAACAGTTACCACGTGGTTACCAATATTGCTGAAAAAAATTATTTTGAAAACACTTTAGCTAGGAGTATTTGCTAAGTGTTACGTCATTAGAGCGTTTGTGGTATATATTATGTGCAGTATAGTTATATAGTATAGTCATATTTCACGCAACACAATAACAATATATGACTACATAACTATATTGTACATAATAACATCATATACTGTATACCACAAACGCTCTAATGATAATGACGTAACATTTTTTTTTAAATAGTTTTATTGGTGAAAAATAAGAATACAGTCCTACCAAGGCCGGAAGCCTTATGGGTAGGTGCTGGTGTACAAAGTATATTACATTACAGCAAATACTCCTAGCTAAAGTGTTTTCAAAATAATTTTTTTCAGTAATATTGGTAACCACCTGGTAACTGTTTATGTACTGTACATCACTATACAGGCGCGGATCCAGGGGGGCTGGGGGGCTGCAGCCCCCCCCCCCCACGAAATTTTGGATTTAACATGGGCAATATAGGCATTTCCCCTACTCTATTTTTTTTTAACATTGGGCTTATGGAGGCAGCCCCTCCCGAATTTTTTTTCTGGATCCGCTCCTGTCATTGTAACTCTTAAATGAAATATAATGAAATACCACACGTACATTGACCAACGATATAGAGTTGAAAATAATAATAATAAAATACATGAATTTAGTCAATAATTGTAATTATTACAAAAGCTTTCAAAGTATTAGGAAGGTTGACATGCTGATATAAAAGTTAATATAAATCCCCGAAGCCCGCCTTTATTTACATTATCTGGGGCAATCTAGGGAGTTATATTCTCTCGTGTTAATGTAACGATCATAGTAGCGCAATGGTAGCGCGTCTGACTCACAGTCAAAAGGTCATGCATTCAAATCCTACTGGCAGAGCTATATATGGGTAGGAAAATCAAGAGGCCTGAACCTTCGCTGTCTGGTTAGAGACGAGCCACTGCCTCATGCATTCGGGAGGTGTTAAGACCGTGCTCTAACACCGACCATCCTGACTTGGGGTTTCCATAGTTACCCCTCGTCTACATGGCTAATGCCGGGATGGATAAATTAAGTCAGTCATAGCCGTGGTGCAAACTATAGTACCTGCATGTCGATAAGACTGTCTTGATGGGACAAGAATATGGAAATGCATAAAAAAAAATGTGCATTACATGCAGTGTTATCAGTTATCACATACATTAATTTACAGTAAATATTATGCAGGGTTTCTAAGTTATCAAAATTTCACATGGTGAAAACATGATGCGATGATCGCACTGACGTTCTGCGACTTCTGCGTCATAGTTAACACGTATACAGTATATATATATATATATATATATATATATATATATATATATATATATATATACGTAAGAATTTTGTGTCTTGTCTAAATGAAATTTTTTAAAAGACGAAAAAGACTCCTGAGATTTCCACTATATCTATAATAATTACATTTTTTTTTCAGTAAAACAGTAACTCAGTTATTCTAGTTAAGATGTGAGTGTATTACTTATGTATGGACTGATATTGGACATAAATAGTGCAAGTGCATTATTTTTATATATTTATTTTTTTTTTTTTAGAAGAGCTTTTTTTAATCTAAAAATGATGTAAATCGCGTCAAGCCGACAAGGGATCATTGGTGCTGCGAGCTTACGAGTTTATAACTATGCACGCTAGGATGATTGACTGCTATTGTTTGGATATATTATCATTTTATGGCTGACTTGAGAACGATTAGCGATTCTCGCATGCGTAGTCAATATTAAATTTAATGAAATTTTAATTGATTTTATTATTTCCCCGGAATCCACTATCAATAATAGTAAGAGTAATATAGACGATACATATAAAAGTTAAAAAAATAATATTGAGCTCAATATATTTTATACAAATCTGAATAACAATAATTGTCATGTTCCATAAAATATAACGTTTTTACAAGATCTGCACCAATGGCGGCTCCAGGCAGGCTCACGCCCAGACCCGTTACTTCAGCGACATTCTATTTCAGGGCTAAGTGAATGATGAGCTGACCAAACAATTTTTTTACATGCTTGAGAATAAAATAAAAACTTTTTTTTAATGTGTTTATTCCGAAAAGAACATGCATATTACACTTTACATAGATTATTACAATACACCCCAAGAGTTTGGAAAACTCGTAAACGGGGAACGTCAGTTTTTAGATCATTTTAGGCAAGATGGCAAAGATGACAAAAATTTATTTTATAAAATTAGTTTTTAGAATTTTAGCAACTTGTGACAATAGACACAGACTTCAGTTTTTCACATGGTATATATTAAAAAAAAATGAAATTAACAATTTGTTTGCTTAGTATTAAATATCCAATGGTAATCAGATGCAGGTTATAAAAGTACATTAGAACACATTTAACATTTAGTAACATATTAACATATGAAGATTATACTCTTATCAATAAGAAATCAATTGATGCTTTTATATTTTAAATTCATTTGTATAATTCAAATCGGTATACAATAAATTCATTACATATAATTAAAATTCCTCATTACTAGCTTCTCTAGTTTCAATTGGTATATAATTATAAAATTTTGCCCCCCTATTTGGGAATGCCTCTTGACCAGTTAGTTCTACAAGTAGTATGCTGTAAATGAACATTGCTCGCTTTCCTTGTAAAAAAATGATGAACTTGATCATTAAAATGAAGAGTATATATACTATAGATTTTATTAATTTGTGTTCAGTTTTATTTACATGAGTACAACCTCTTTAAAACATTGTTTATTTATGTTCAGTATCTTACTGTTAGTAGAATTATACACATTCACAGTTCTAGTTAGTCTTGGCATATTAAAAATAAATTTAACTGCTCTATTTTGGAGAATCTGTAAGGGATCTAAAACATTTTTTGTAGCACTACTCCAGATAGGAAGCATATAGTTAATATGTGAATTAATAAAGAAATAATAGATGGATTTCTTCATAGGTGTAGCTATATATTTTCTACATCTATAAAGTACCCCAATATAACTAGATTTTTTTTTCTTAATGCCATCTACATGTTTATCCCATTTAAGATGATAATAAAACCTTAGTTTTATTAATATTAATTGATAGTTTATTAGCATTTAACCAATCCACAATTAGTTTCAAATCATGATTGATATCTTCAATTATAAGTATAAATAATTTTTGTTTACATAACTTAGGCATGCAAATATCATCAGCAAAAAGTATAATTGTTCTTCTTAATTTTAGTTTCCGTACTTGCTCATGTGCCTACATCATGTACATACATATGCAAGTAATTCAACTAAAATATTCAACTATAACATAAAACAGTTGAATTTGAAGTTCTTTTTCCGTTGCATATATGCACCATGATATCAGAAATGTATTGCACGAATTATATTGAACTCTTTGCGGAGGTGAGAAGAGGCTGCATGAAAGCTATATATCTACCAGCTTTAAAAAGGAATATTTTAGAAGCTGGAATAAATTATTTAAAATTTCGGTCTAGTGCGGCCTAAGTGGTCCAAGTACCCAATGGGAGAGAGAGATGTATGGAATGTTGATTTTTACCTCCGTGATTCTGTTCAGTAGCTTGATAGTTCAGTCAATATGCTATTTTGGTACGAGAATACAGCAGAAATATGTTATCAATATTTCAAAATTTCATGGTCAATTAAAAACATATTTCCTCTAAATGTGGAACTGTACTGTACATGATATATAATTATATACATAGCATAATATAATGTTACAATACATATGCTTCACATTGGATAATTTAGAATAATTAAATTCTTAGGGGTCACTTTTACACAACACATTTTACAGGTAAATAATAATAATGCGTAATGTCTTTTTTAGATTCAGATTTTTTATTAAGTTCTGTGACATACATGTATATTTAGAACAAGTCAAAATACATAAAAAATGTAATTCAAATAAAACAATATACACAATACAAAATCTAATTATTTTTCTTTATGCTGAGTAAATTCCTTTACATCATAATAGTTGTTATCATTTAAAAATACAATCAAGTTTTTTTTTTCTCTGTTTGTCTTGATTTCAAGAACACAACAATAACTGGGCAGAGACATGCAAGTATAACTAAAATTTTAATACAAGTAAGTAACTTATGTGAGCAAAGAATATTCTATCAATGAAATTTTAATGTGACTCGATCAGCATCTGTTTGTAGACTGCGAAAACAGGTGAGCCAAACTTCACTGATAGCAATATTTAGCTTTTCTATTATATTTTAGGCTAAAACAATTTAACAATGACTTTATATCATTTTATAATATGTTATATGATAATAAACATAACATAATTATGTACACACAATATGAACGTTATCAGCGTATATATAACGAACACTCGCCGCAAGACCAAATTCCACGAGCATCTTTGCAGCGATCGTTGTCGATGCACGGTAACATGTAGTATATTATTATGACAGTACCATGTATATGAATCAGACTGGTTTGAGATACAACACAAGCTTGTCAATTGTGTTGGTTGTTATCAATGTTGGTTGCAAATAAAATTTTGACGTGAGAGCTATCACTTAATAATTTTTTTTTATTTATAATTGTTGAGATTTTGTAACTGGTTGCTAAATAAATAATAATTTGACTTCGTTTGATATATCAGAGCAAAATTGATATGTTTATTTCATTTTGATAAGAATCAGCCTGAAGGCAATATTCTGTTAACATAATACTTAATTATTTTCACTGCAATAATGTCAATAAAATGTTCAATATAATAAACTATGGGGGGCATTCACAAAGCATTTTAATCCCAACTTTAGCCCCAAGTTTTATCCCAGGTACTAAACATGGTGCTAAACCAGGGTCTAACCATATAGCTCCTAATTTAGCACCATGTTTAGTACCAGGGATAAAACTTGGAGCTAAAGTGGGGGTTAAAGTGCTTTGTGAATGTCCCCCAATATATTATATAATATATACACAGTACATGAATTATATAAAATAGAGCTATATTTTATTTATTTTC